>ML266510.1:0-51723 GCA_005239495.1 Nicotiana undulata
TGGGGCGACAGAGGCACCTGCGCGCTTGTCACTTGGAGCGGCCAAGGCCACGGGGCCGTCCGTAGCGCTAGGCGTTGGGAGGCTTGCTAGGACGCCACGGGACGCGTCCAAGGAGTCATGGAGCATGAATAGAAATCCGCCCATGACACTACGGGTGAATGAAATTACTTTTGCATTTCCACATTCTCTCTCATATTCCAGAATGTTCTTCAGTCTCTAATGGAGTTTACTCAGAATTTTGACAACTGACATAATAACTTAGTTCAAGTTGCGAAAACAGAAAACAGATCGCTTCATTTGTTATCCCTGTTGGTTTATTTTCCATCATGACTAAACGTTATTTTCCCCTACATGCCATCGAAAGGACAGTGACACAGATATCATACCATTTGAACTATAGTTTAAACTATGAAATAACAGATGATACAAGATCATACAATAATCGAACGATAATGTCATGAGTTTTGGTCAATGAGAATTCATAATTGGACCAATTATTTAGCAAGGTCACTTTTAAGTAAGAACCAAATTTCTAATTCCAGCATCTGAAATTCCCTGACTAGGCCAGCATTCCTTCCCTGAGATAACTCTCACTTAAACTTTGTTCATCAATACGAGTTAGTACAAGGGTTGCAGATAACAGTTGTATCGTACACATGTATAGCACTTTAGAACTGAAGCTCGTACTCTCGTTGAAGGCAAAGGCCTCTAGTCAAACATGTAAACAATTTTTGCAGATAAGCAAAATACGAGCTATTCAATAATGTATCAATAACTATACGGAAGTTTCTGCATTTCTGCCCAAACAATTTCAACCAACAAAAGGAAATGATGAATGTTAATTCCTCCTATTTTCTTTCACCTTTTTCACATCATCCAACAACCAGGACTAGTTTTTGTATTTAATTGAAACAGGGAATAGCAGCCTTGCCAAAGGCAGAGAAACTCACAGTGCCCAGTAACAACCAGAAACTGAAAGGATTGTTGGATAAATTTCAGTTGTTAAATCTCTTCATCAAAACATGTGCAATTTTGGAGCAGGAAAGAAACTTCGAAAGTTAGGCAACGACAGATGTTAGGTACTAAGCGTTATTCAATGGCGACACAAGATGAAAGGCAAGACTTTAGTGGAATCTAAGAAAACTATTGTTTGCTAAATATTTTTATTCTTTTTTCCATAATCAAGTGGGTAGAAGGCCTAAAGAAGTTATAACTTTACAAAGGTTAAACTATGTACAAAATTTACAATTAGAGCAACTGCATTTTTTTGAGGAAACGGGATCGGCCGAGTTAACTCAGTTCACGCCCCTCCAATACGAGTCAACCAGGTCAGCTCACTCCCCTTTCCCGGCGGCGGCTTCTCACCACCTAAATTCGAACGGAAAACTTCCGATCTACCGCCACAGCTCAGCTTTGTCCCCAGCAGTTTAGGTACATGACTTGCCGGAGTGACTCATCAGCTTGTTTCCTCTTGTCCTCGCCGTTTCCACTTCCGATGAACCCGCCGACATCAGATCCTAACATGCCGGATAACGGCCGGAGACTGTCGGCGGCGGAAGAGGTGGAGGAAGAGGAGAAGCGTTTTTTGCTGTGGTGTAAGGATTTCAGGCCGGACTTCACTTTCTGGCCATGATCGGAGTGGCCGTTTACGACGGCGACGGTAGCGGCCACCCAGACGCGGTTCAAGTAACTCATGATTATATATATTTTGTTAAAAATAATAACTTATCGCTAGTAGTATTACTTATTCAGATGAATTTAAAGAAGCTTCAGAGTGTTTGTGAGCAATGAAAAATGGATAGAAGTAAAGCTCTTTTTATAGGCAAAAAGAGGAAACCAGCTGAAGAAATGGCGGATTCGCGATATTATTGGTAGGCGATTGAGCGAAATTGTCGAGGTTTTTCGCCTATTTTGGACATACTCACTTTACGATATCTCTTTGTTTTCTCGCGACTTGAAAATCAAGCTGTTTATTTGGGAAAAGGAAGATACGATAAAGCCCCATGCTGTGAAAAAATTTGACGTTTTGTAATCGAGAAAGCTCAATCTTATCTCCACCAAAACTGGACTTCGTTTTAATTTCATGAAATCTCTAGTAGTTTTGATTCGAAAAAGTATAATTCTGATGAGTAAAGTTAATTTTATTTATATTTAATTTTCACACACTTTATATATATTTATTTATATATATTCCATTATTATTTACGATTTAATTTGTAGGTCTATGAAATTATTTGATGTTGGATATCTCGATTATGCCAATTATACTCTAGCCGGTCTCAAACTTTGTGTAATAGAAGCACTACAATGTTGACTTACATAAATAATTTGTTGGGATTTAAATTTAAAACATTATTCAATGTAGTCAAGGGTAGCTTTAATAATTTGAAATGTCTCTAATATTTCTAATACTCCGAGTCGTACAGTGATATTGTTACTTTCTACTAAAATAAAATGTTTGCATTCTTATAGACAGAATCTTGAGAATATTATTACTACTTCAAAAGATAAATTATGCTAACATAACCCTAAACTATAGAGACACAACAAAAGAAGCATCAACATGTCTAATTACGATTACATCTGCAAGATAATTTAAAATTCATACAATATATTTATAATTATATTGATATTCTTTTTTCTTAGATATTCGGTACGTCGTTACAATTAAAAAAAAAATTGAAGTGACTCAAAAATATGTGACAAAGACCTTTTTACATAAATGTTCAGATAAAATAAAAATTAAAAGTTGAAAAAAACAGGTAGATTAAGAAAAGTCGTGGAGACAGATTAATAGGAGATGGTGGAGTAAGGGTAAGTGTTGGGATGTTTAGGTTGTTGATTTAGATTGTGTTTGGCTAAGATTATAAGCTGGTCAAACTAGCTTATAAGTATTTTTTGGTTAATTTATGCGTTTGGTAAAGTTAAAAGTGCTTATAAGTCAAAAGCAATAAGCTGGTCACCCTCTTATAAGCATTTTAAGTTTGACCAAAATTTTTACTATTTTATCCTTAAAATATTTCCTTTTAGAATAAAACTCCTACATCGAAAATCACTACCTCAAGTATTTTTTCAACCTAAACCCCCCTGCCTCTTCAAGTCTACAATTCTCATTAACTATTTAAGATAAGCAAATTCCCTATTCATTTGCATATTTGTATCAATGTAATTATGTATTAATCTTTAAATTATATGTAATAAACGAGGACATATCAATTTTTTAAAGTATTGCTTTCTAAGTGTTGTAGTGATGAAGACAATGTTTGTTTCTCTTCAAATATTTTGTCCTATTTAGGTTTATTTTTTACTAAGAAACTTTTGGCAATTTATTAATTATTATAACTTATCATTATATGTTTATCATAAAATAAATTATATTTATCATAAGAATTATCTTATTTAAGCACGGTTATATTTAAAATAAAATGACAAATAGGATGTTTTGTATTTGAATCGGTCTGGAATCTAAAATTTTGAAAAAATTACGCCCCTATAAGTGTAATCAGTTCTAAGGTTATTTAAGTCAATTTAACAGAAAAAATAGCTTATAAGCACTTTTTATCAAATACTACAGCAACTTATTATCAATTCCAGTACTTGTATCCAAATACGTAACTGCTTATTTATTAAATCAGTTTCAGCACTTAAAAATATTTTCAACCCCTAATACTTATCAGCTACAGCTAATCCAAACGGGCTCTTAGTCACGAGAGGTTGATTATGTATTTTTTTAAAATACGATGCAAGTAAAGTGTATTAATATAACTAAGGATAGCATATCTACACTATGTGGGAAATACATAGAAGTTCCTTCTAAAATGCTTTATTCTTTTCTAAGATCTACATTTCCGCTTATTAAACTTTTCAATACAAAATCTCAGTCCTATAACTCCAAAAAAAAAAATCTAATTATTCAATTCGATAAAACCTCTTTATAACAATTCTAAATTTTATAGTAAAATATTATTATACATAACATATATTATACATAATATTAAAATTAATTCTACAGTGAAGTATTATTTTATTGGAATACTATTGTAAAAAGTACGTTTTCAGAAAAACTTGACTTTTGTGTCTTGGCAAAAGAAAAATATCGTACTTATTCCTAATAATCACGAAATAAAACTTTTGCGTAGAATTCTCAAATGAGAAAATGTACAAGGAATCGCGAGAACGAAATCAAAAATCTCGGCAGCATTAGTAGGAACGAAAGAGGGGGGCAGGTGTCAAACTTATCCACAAGCTAGATACATGACTCATCTCAAAGAAACCAATGAATAGTAAACAGCTTTCACGATTCCCATTTCAGCTACAGGACGTAGCGGGCCCCACGTTTTGTGAAATTTTTCATCTTTTGTCTGTATGTAATAATACAA
Organism: Nicotiana undulata; assembly: GCA_005239495.1. NCBI lineage: Eukaryota > Viridiplantae > Streptophyta > Magnoliopsida > Solanales > Solanaceae > Nicotiana > Nicotiana undulata. The sequence goes on from ML266510.1 coordinate 4,380, forward strand.
AGTATTTGGGTAAAAGAGCTTGTCTTTATTTGTATGAAGATGGGGCCTGAATTTGCTAATGGACAGAATAGAATGGACACGCGGGACCATCAATGGTCCTCCACTACGACCAATTGGGCTCCATTAAGTTGGTGCTTCACCTATGGGTCATCACGTGTTAGATTTGACTCGCTTTTGTTCTCAAGCGTATGTACAAGTAAATTTCAGTTGCCTTTTCGTGTTTGAAAATAAGTAGTTCCAGGTATAAGGATTAAAAGTAATAAAGAAAAGAAACAAGTTTAAAGGAAAACGTAAAACTAATTTTCTTTTTTTTTTAATTTACTATTGACACATGTATAAATGAATAACTTTTTTATCCTCTTAAAGTAGGGCAAGATCTGTGTGTACGACGACATAGCAATACTAAGCTTAAAGTGAGGAGCAAGAGGAGTGCTAATCGACTTCGTGTTGTTATTCATGCCAAATCGATCGATTACTCTGTTCAAGTATTCTTTCTGAGATAGTACAGTTTTTTTAAATGTCTATCTCTTTTTATCTCCATGCCAAGAATTTTCTTCGCCTCACCCAAATCCTTCATCTCAAACTCCTTTCTTAGTTGAATCTTGAATTTCTCAATTTCCTCTTGACTTTTAGAAGCTATCAACATATCATCAACGTATAGGAGAAGATATATGAAATATCCGTCTTCAAGCTTGCGCAAATACACACAGTGATCGAATTTGCTTCTTTTGTACTTCTGCCGTAACATAAACTTGTCAAATCGCTTGTACCATTGCCTAGAAGATTATTTCAATCCTACAACGATTTTTTAAGTTTGCACACCATACACCCTGTCTCTGGCATCCATAGTTTGACACATAATTCATATTCTCCGGGTAGTGAGGATGATCGTAATCTGCATTCCACTGATTAGCAATTGGTTGACTAATGCAAGATGTGCATAAACCCCCATTGGTAGAATCCACAATATGAACTTGCTGCTTTTGCCCCGATTCCTCTACCTTCTTCGTAAGTATGCTCATCTGTGTCATCAAAGTTGCCATATTTTCAGCAATAGTGTTGGATGGATCTAATGGCACTGAGTGACCGATTGGGGTAATATGTGCACCCCTAGTTGTCCACCCTGAATTTTGTGCCATTTTATCAAGTAAAGCCTGGCTTTCTCTCCACGTCTTACTCAGGAATGCTCCACCAGCTGAAGCATCTACATTAGCTTTCACACCATCAGTCAAACCCATATAAAATTGTTTCCCCAACATCTGTTCTAGAATACCATGGTGAGGACAGACTACCGGCATCCCTTTAAACTGTTCCCATTTCTCCTGCAGTATCTCCATATGCTTCTGCCTGAAGCTCAAGATCTCATCAATTTGTTGCGCTATCTTGTTCGATGGATTGAATTTATTAAAGAACTGCTTGACTAACTCCTCCCATGTAGTAATAGAATTGATAGGGAGCGAGTTGAGCCAAGTCTGGGCTACAACTGTCACTGAGAACGGAAACAACAAAAGTCTTATTGCCTCCGGAGTGACGTTTGGTTGCCTCTGAGTCTTGCAGATCGACAGGAAGTTCTTCAAATACTATTGGGGATCCTCACTGTATGACCCCGAAAATATTTTTTAAATACGCGTATTAAAATTCTAACCGATAAATAAAATGATAGCAGGGGAGTACAATTACATTATGTTCAACTGTGTGACATTTGAAAGCACGTCACTCCAACATATATGTGGTTTCTTTCTTTTTTTTAATATATTTTTTTTCTTCAAAAGCTCATCATCAAGATGGAGGAGCTAGGCATAACTCCAACCTGTGTATTTTAAAAATTTATGGAGGAAGATACCTCATCCTCGATTACATAGTGTAGGTAGACTAAGGCCAATTTATTGTACAAAGCAAAAGAAATTTTGGACTGAGAACGAAGGCAATCTCCTTACCTATAGACATGTACATAACACCAAAACCTGATAGTATTACATACAAGTTTGTCACATATGCCCGAATATAGCATCATCAATTGTAAATTAGTTCCTTCTTGTTGTGAACCTGGAACTAAGAAGTCCATGTTGTTTGATAGTAGGTGAATTAGACTATATTTTTACCCTTTATAAACTATACTTTATTATGTTTTGAAGGCGAATATTGATAACAAAATGCTCTGATTAGTATTTTTATGCTTTGCAGGATATAATCTATGATGGGAGATACTTTGGAGTGTTTTGGAGTCAATTAAGTGAGTATAAGGCCAATCGAGAAGAGACCGTGAGAAAAAGAATAAGAAAAAGGCGAAATTTGCCGGAAAGGAGCCCACCGCGATCGCGGTCGGCCGCGGCTGGAGCGCGATAGGTGAGGCAGTGAAGATTCAGAATGTGTGTGATTCACCACGATCGCGCCGTGTTCCTGCCGCGACCGCGGGCGAGTACTGAAAGGCCAGAAAAATCGAAGGACCAAAGTGCAAAACACGAGAATAATTAGCCTAAACCTATTTAAATATTATAAACTCGCCCAAGAGACTACCAAGCTTATTTTTAGACTCAAGTAGGAAGCAAGAATCATTGTGAGAAGACAGGCACCAATTAGAGTTTTTCTATTCTCTTTCTTTGATCTTTATTTTGAGAATTATGATTTCTTTTGAGTTTTTATTGTGTTTGAGCATGAGTAGCTAACTTCTTTAATCTAAGGTTTTGGTGGAACCCGTTGAGGATGAACTTGTTGTTATAATAATATAATTTTGCTTGGTTTTAAATCTCTATTTGTTCAACTACGTTCTTGTTGTAGTTGATTGAAGGGCCCTCAATTAGCTGTTCCTATTTAGTGTGTATCTACTCGAGAGAGAGTGCATATTTAGGTAATTGTTGAAAAACATCACTCCCAAAGTATATGATAGATCCATAACCGAGTGTTTAAAGGTTGGATTAGAGATAATGATACCTTGTGTGCAATCTAAAGTGAACTGTAATGCAACTTAGCTAGCGTAACTTGAGAAAGTGCGTCTAGTAGATTATCATAATTACATGAGAGAGATTTATGATAACTGTAGTGTTCATGATTGATAGAGATAACTAAGCCAAAACTATAGAAAATATACAAGAAGGGATTTTATCAACAGGGAAAATCATAACCTTAGACCTTTATCGCATTTGTTTACATCTAAACATTAGTTGTCTTTTAGTTTGTTTAATTTCTTCAGTTGTAGCAGTAAAAAAATCCCAAAAAGTGATATTCATAACCTTTGGGGAAGTTGATTATTGAGAATCTAGTAGTCTAACAACAACATTTGATACGTTAGTTCCCTGTGGGATTCGACTATGGGCTAAATACTCAGATTATATTTGCAACGCCCGCTTACTCCTTTTTAATAGACATAATTGAGCGTGATCAAACTTTGACGCCGTTGCCGGGGAATTAACTGTATTATCAGTTGTAGTTGGAGGAAAATACAATATTCTTAAGTGTAGTCAATTTTCTTTGATTTCATTCATATATTGAATTTTTAATGTTTGTTGAATCGGTTGTACAAGTGCATGCCTAGAAACTCATCGAGAACTGATGAAGTATTTGACGCCTTACCAGACCCCGAAAAAGTTTTCAAGGCCTTAAACAGGGCCAACCGGAAAAGCAAGGAACAACCACTCATTGAACACATTGAAACAGACATGGCAGATCTGAATGACAGGAACAACAATAATAATGGGGAAGATGTGGTTGACCCAGCCGGGCAGATTGCGGCGCCTGGGTGCCCATTGCACCTGAGGCGCCTTTATATGACTGGGCACAACCCACAACGGAGAATTTGGCCACTGCGATCATGGTCAAGCCTTTGTCCTTTCCAAACTCCACTTACGGGATACATTGAGTTCGTTGCAAGTGTATAAATGATGAATATTATTTGATTAAGCATGAAATTTAAACAGAAATAAGCACTTTTAAAATTTATGATTTAAAATATGCTCAAGATATTTATATGACTATAATTTATTACCTTAAAGGTAACTAAAAATTATGGTTAAATTATTTCTAAACAGGTAATATTTTTTGCAATAAATTTACAAAAAAACTATTTCATTGGTACTACTTTTTTTTAAACCTAAAATGTTTAGTTTGGTGAAAGGAAAAGAATGGTAAGCTGTAATTATAAAGAGGTTGATATGTCACTTGTATATTCGACCTGAGTTGGACTGCAGGAACAACGATTGAAAAAATAAAACGATAACGAATAATTGTCGAGGGCGGAGCTAGAGTGTCAGGAGCAATTTTGGTTGAACCCAATAGCTTTGGTTCGAACCTAGTATTTGTCTTAAAAATTTCATTAAATATTTATAAATTATTAATTTAAAACCTAGTAACTTACTCATAAACTTAAAATTCTGGTTCCGCCTCTGATAATTATTCTACTCAAAATACTGCAGAGATCGCTTATCCAATTCAGCAGGTATGCTATTATACACTTATATGTGTCTAAATTAATGAAAAGAGAAAAAGAAAAAGAAAAAGAAAAACACCATTTTCTTTCTGTAAGCTGCTCACAATCCTCGTGCTTCATTTGTATAACGTAATTACGTAACTAAAGTCGGGACTTTTTCCAAATTAAATTTAAGTTACTGTTGAATTATGTGTGAGCCGTTTCGTCAGAAAAGTGGCATGTGAAAAATAATTTGCTAATGGGTAATGAATAAATTCGAATACAGCATCTGAAATAATAAAGACTTGCTAGAACGTAGAATCTCGTATGTCTAATCCAAATTAAATAAAGTGTGAATTACCTTATTTTAAGTGATACCTCGTGTTATTTCACTCATCACCAACGCATGTCGCGATGCTAGGAATAAGAAAAAGAATAATTATCGGACGTTAGGATTGTGTTTAACAAAACAACTACACTAAGTCGATCATATTATTCTACTCTTTTCTAGAAGTAGATGACTAATTATAACTATTAACTTGACACTGAAAAAGAGTTCATCCTGATGTTTTATTTCTACCGAGTTGATTCTGATTCGACATTATAAATATATTCATTTTTTAAATTACTATATTTGTTTTAGGTCCATTTTGACAAAACAAATGAGGTGTTGTTGCTTTTGTGAACCTTCTTGTGTTTTTCTTAATTCTCTTTGCCTTTGCGCTTTTATCAATCTTAAAGTGCTTACTGTCCTTTTCATGAACATTAAAAGAGTAATGTCTTAACGGCTTTATTCATATCACTTATACTATAGCAAATTAGCAACATAGAAGAAAAAGATCCCTCTTTCTTCTGTTGTTTAGAACATTATACTACTACTTAGTTATGAAAGTGAAATCTCAATTTAATAAAGTATAAAAGATTTGAGAAATTATTATATCAGTTTCAAGATGGTTTAAATAATTCCACCATATCTTAATCTAAATCTAAACTCCATCAGTGCCAATTCATCAATCATTTAATATTAAGCAACTTGTACTTAGTAAATAGTTATATTCTTGTTTTTAATACCAAAACAGCGTTTAAGCGTATATACCTACCTGCTTTCCAGCTGTGTTGATCAATAATCAAATGAACTTAATAATTTCAAATAATAACCAGAGGGTCCCAAATTATCTGTTCGCCACATCTCTTCAAAAGTTGAATTTTGCAAAGCTAGACTCCATGAAAAGGCACTTACTATATACTAAAAGGCATCTTCAGAGTGCTTGTTCTATCATTGCTTTCTCTTCTTCAACTTCAATGAAAGTTTTAAGTGGGCGTTTGGACATAAGAATCGTAAAATTACGGGAAAAAGTGGGGAAAAAAAGTTCAAATAAAATTAGTATTTGAAAACTAGAGTTGTGTTTGAACATGAATATAATTTTGGGTTATTTTTTAAGTTTTGTGAGTGATCTAAGTGAAAATTTTAAAAAACAGTTTTTTGGAGTTTTTAAAATTTTCGAAAAATTCCAATATCCATTTTGAAAAATTTTCTTATGTCTAAACGGGCTCTAAGTACTTCTGGTTTATTATATTATAGGCAAGACAAAATCATGTTACTAGAACTAGAAGAGCATCTGCAGAGGAGAATGTTGATTCACCTAGCAACCTTTTGTGTATCACTAATTCTTTTGTTTTGTTTGCAATCCTCAGTATATTTATTCATCATAATTATGGAACATACTTTAACCTCACACCCAAAATATTATAGGGAGAAAGCAGTTAGAGTTACTATCTGTTTTACGAGAAAATCAAAAAACAACTACAGACACATCGCAGCGTGTACGCAAACCTTACGCCTACCTTCAAGAAGACAGAACGGCTGTTTTTGATTGACCCTTGTCTAAAACCAAAAAAACAACAACAATAACAAATGGGATATCTTTTCTAGTCTTATACATAAAAATAAATTGAAACTATTACAATCAATGATCCAACGTTGGCAAGGGGTTGTGAAGAAGCTCACTGCTGTGCATTATGACAGAAGTGCAAAACTGATTATAAGAACTACAGGCTTAGAAGTTTCAGAGAATCAATAAGGAAAGAAACAGAATGGAGGCAATTGTTCATTAATTATGGAAGGAACTTTCCGAGTTTTCTCTTATATACAAGCAAAAGTTAAAAGGCAAGAATCCAGGATCGAGTGGATTGAAAGTAACACAAAAACAGGCTTCTGTATACCTCTTACACTGCTCTAAATCAGTAGCATGAAAAAAATCAGTTTCTTATCATAGAAATTCTTCTCAACCATCCACAGTAAAGAGAGCTTCTATACTGAATCAACTCCATCAACCTGTTGCCGCGCAAGATACCTTTCCCTTCTTTCTTTCTGAAATAGTAAAAACACATAGTAGTATATTAGTACATAAGTCATGTTGATTATGATACTTTTACACGATCCAATGCACGAAGCCGGATATTTTTCCAGACAATTCTTTGTACCCCAGATGAGTAAAAGAAGAAAAACAGATTTAGTTCCTTGTTTTATGTTCCACTATACTGCTTCTTGCCTTGTATTACAATGACAACAACTATTACTTAAGACCCTACCTTTTGCAATTATTATTGAGGCTCCACTTATGTACTTGGCATAACTTTTAAGAGCTATCTCGAGGGCAAAATAAAGGTTTCTAAATGCAGTAGAATTTTTATCTGATAAGGAAATGCAGTTGATTTGTTAAGTAAAACCTGAGCGTTAAACATCGGAACGTAGTAGCTCCAACGCAACTTACCCATTCGTCTATAACAAGACCTTCCCCAACAATCTTTGGACCTGTATCTTCTGGAGGCCTTTTGCGTGCCTCGACCTCAGCCTCAGCTTCAGCTAGCTGGCGGTTAAGTTTCTCGAGTGCCTAAGGAAAATGAGCCACGAAATCCTTAGAGCCATCTCCACCTTTAGACAATTACATTACTAGAAACAGACTGCAGGAAAACTCTGATTCAACTAATTAGCAACATTGGTGGACTTACAGGACAAGGGCGTTCAGCATCAAGGAAAACAACACCCAACACTTGTTCAACTGCCACTTCATCCTTCCGTTCATCAAACTGATTAAAAATCATTGTTAGCATGAAATCAAGCATTTCGAGTGTCAAAAGGTCCACTTCTTAAACGAGTTAAAGGAGAACAACTTGCAGACATCTACTTAATTATTCTTCGTTCTTCTTTTCTTAGTAGTGCAAAGTCAATAATTGCTTGCATTATCACTTAAATTCAGTTCGCCTATAGAATCCATAAAACGATAAAGAGGAAAAACTTTAATAGCCTAGACTCAAAAATAGAAGATGTTGGACGCAAAATGCCAAATTGATAATAATAGATGGATCAATCCATTATTCTTTTAACATGAGTTGGTCCTTAAAACATAATAAATCGAGCAATATCAATAAAATTGAAAGACATTTCATTTATGAACAGAGTTTTATGGAGAAGAAACTATTATTTATCAAGTCCGGTGGACAATATTATGTGTAGTGAGTGCCACTACTAACTCCACTATTCTTCTAGTTGATAGTTTATAGCTCTGAAAATGCTTGTTGTGAAGAGTGACAGACAAGTCCAGCAAAATATTCTGGTATTTTGAGAACGATTAAGAAAATATATCTAGAAGAATGTCTAGCCCACGACTAAAGGAACTATAGTCAAGATTTTAACCATCAGGGAGAAAATTCTGAAATGCAAAAGAACATCAAGAATACTTGTGATTCCAGAATCAAAAGTAGAGCTGAAACTGGAAAGTACATGAGTTAAATGTTTCAAATACACTAGAGTTGATTTCCCTTTTAAGGATCGGTTATTTTTCACATTATTTCTTCTAACTGGCCGAGGGTGGATTAGAAACAACCTCTCTATCTCTACAAGGTAGGGGTAAGGTCTGCGTACACACTACCCTCCTCAGACCAATAGACGATACTATGTGGGATGACATTGGGTATGTTGTTGTATTTTTTCTAACCGGAAATCGTCGGCGCCTATGATTAGGATGTATAACTTGTGGCAAACTTGTGGCAAAGATAGCAGAACAAGAAGAAATTAAAATAAACTGTTGGAGATGGAATTTCACATTTGACACAACTTGATGTGTTGCTATATAGATTTGCTGGACAAAGACATTCACAAACAACATAATATTAGTGCTGTCATCTCTATCTGGAGGATATCTATCTATCCACTGCAGCAGGCATGACACTTTTTGAATCCATAGCAACATATGTTGATACAGATCATATGATCAAGCGATTAAACAAATTAGTACCCTAATGAGTTGCTCTGATGGTAAGCACCCTCCACTTCCAACCAAGAGGTTGTGAGTTCGAGTCACCCCAAGAGCAAGCTGGGGAGTTCTTGGAGGGAAGTATGCCGAGGGTCTATTGGAAACAGCCTCTCTACCCTAGGGTAGGGATAAGGTCTGCGTACACTACCCTCCCCAGACCCCACTTGTGAGATTATACTGAGTTGTTGTTGTGTTAGTACCCTAATGAGTTGATTTCCGAAGCTGGTCTAAAGAGGACATATATCATGTGAGCATGACGGTGACCAGGGCAAATCCTCCCTACCTCACAATGACAGTTTTTTAAAAGAGCAGAAATAGCATTCAGAATTGATGACAATGCCAGGACCAATTCAGTCTTTTCTACATATATTTCTAAAATAAGAAAGAAAATATATTTCTTTTGGGATCAGAGTTTCATATCATGGTAGGAAAATGCCCCAAAGACCTTCAATATAATTCTCTTCATGAGTGGTGGATGGTTTACTTTCCTAATATATATTGCATGGTCATAGTGGTGCCTAAAAAGAGGAGTAGGAGGAGGAAACCAAGATCGATGATTTGATCTTATTCTAAGTAAACTTTAAAGGAAACTAATCACGGCGTAAGAAGAAACATGCCACTTCTAGTATGGCGCTGAAAAAGTTCTCATATTCATTTTCCATTTCAAAGAAAAAAGGATGATCCTGAAAAAGTTTTGATCTCAAGTACCTAGAGATTTAAGGCCTCAAGACGCAATATGTTTCGTATTCTAAAATATGGTTACATCTGATTCAAAACTTCCATCTGCATGTGTTGATTTCTCTTCCTTTTTCTTCTTACTCAGGGATTATAGGTCAAATATCTAGGATATTCACTTTTCTGTACCAATTACAGCCTAAGAACTCGAGAATAATAATAATAATAATAATAACTGCAGATAGCTACTCCTAAAGAGCTGCATGAATTACTGGGAAGATGAAATGAAGTTTTGAAAGGCCGAGACTGATTTTGAGCTGGTTATTCACTTTCACGAGAGGATACATTTGTCAATGCATGGAGGGACAAACAATCATTTAGAACTTACCAGCTCTGGCACATAATCCACGTCCTCTTTTACTTTTAAGCTCATAACCTTGAACTTTACCCTGCTCTTCTTTCCAACTTGTTTCTCGTTATTATCAGGTGGCTCGACGAATTTGAAAACTGTTAATTAGGTGATATGTTAGACAATAAAACAGCAATAAGCAACTATTTTCATTAACATCATACAGAAGGACAATAAAAGGCCAAGAGTAGATGTTACCAGTTGCAATAAGGCTTTCATCAGGAGCAAGAGTACCTCCTGGTGGCCGCATATAACAACTTTTTGGCCCAGTTGTTTGAAACTGAGATAGCACAATGAAGCAAAATTAGAAAATATTTGTGAATAGCAATAGTAACCTGATAACGATTACAAAAAGATTTTTTCGTAGAAAAAGGAGTATGCATGTCAGTTACTGTGTAACCAAAAGAAGGAGCAAATGTCTGTAATAAAGCATCTATCGTATATTGATTAACTCAAATACGATTGGTATTGTTTAATCACATCCAATTAACGATGCTTGTTAAAGTCAACTTTATTAACTCACGCATGGTTATTGGCTGTTAGTGTTAAGACTTATGGTCATTGGTCAAAAATTTGCATTGGCCTGATTTTGAACAGCATGCCGTGAAATAGTATAACGTGTGCATGCGCTTTGCGCTCTTGGCTTAACAACATCAAAGAGGAATCAAACATCTTCCAGTTCTGTGTTAACAAAAATTTATTTGATGCCCCCCCCCCCCCCCCCTCCTCCGTTAGGACAAATTTGACAAATTCTCTCTTTGAAAGGTCCAATTTCACCTTCCATAGTGATGTATCTCGCAATAGTGAACGTTACCCACTAACCAGAATTCATCATCATTTTTGTATTCAATAGCCAGAATTTCTATTATATTAACAAAAAAAAGGCCCAACCTTTAAGCAGATTGTCTTTAAAGCATAAGTACTATCATCACCCAACTCAGGAAAGTTGGCCTAGTGGGGAGCTAAAGTGATTTGTTGCACTAATTATGGAGATCGCAAGTTGACATAATGAATATTAGGTACTAAGCACATTTCACATCAGATTAATAAAGTAGCAACTGTTAGAACCACTAAAACAAGAAAATATCAGGAAAATGAGGCTAGTGTAGTGTACCTTGAAGGCTACAGGATTCTTGCTAATGTTCTTAATTCTAATAGCACTCTTGACTTGTTTGCCAGGCTCATCTTCAAAAGGGATAAGAAAAGAATAAGCATAATCCAATAGATACAGATATGAACAAAATAAATAGATAAATATAGTAAGAACTATTCTACCCTAAAACCTCCCTTAAACTATTACATTTTTATCAGTTTCCTACTTAAACTATTCGGTGTCCCAAAAACGCCCTTGAACTATATTGTTGCTTGATATAAAACTACAGCAGCTATTATCAGTTTCAGCACTTGTATCCAAACACGTAACTGCTTATTTATTAAATTAGTTTCAGCACCCAATGCTTATCAGCTACTTCAAATCAGCTAAACCAAACGGGCTCTTAATATGAAGGGAAATATAGTTCAGCGGGGTTTTGGGGACACCGAATAGTTTAAGTAGGAAAATGACAAAAACATTAACTTTTTTTTTGGTAAATAAGGCATAAGAATTATTACTTCAACTAAATAGTCAAGTTTCATCCAAAACATAGTATAAAACAGAATTAGATATAATCCCTTTATCCCATTTCAGTGAAATGCTTTCCTTTTTAGTTTGTCTCGAAAAAAAAAAAGACAAATTTTCTATACTTAGAAACAAATTAGCCACAAAATGTGTAACGCATGTTTTAAACCAAAAGTTTCAAAAGTATTTCTTTCATTCTTAAACTCTGTGCCCAAATGAAGGAAGTAGGTAAATTAATAAACATAAGTAGACTCCTAATGAAGCAGCTAAATATATTCTATAAATTGCATATCGACATCTCAGAATCACAAATCAACCTTCTATTGCAGTAAAGATAAAAGTAATGCATAAATTTTTCTTTCTGTTAAGTCCAAAATTAAGACAAATAAGCAAAAGAAAAGTAGGTAAATAAGTGAATTTCCTATGTGCTGAGAAATCAACAAATATGCAATAGAAACACAAAAGAAATGTGGTTATGGTCTAATTCATGACAAACAATTAGATGGGTATATATAGCCAAAATAACCAACAACAAAAAAAGGAGCCAAAATGGTGAACATACATGGAAAATAGAGCTTGTTTTGTGGATCAAGACTGAGTCTGCGACGAGTTGGAAGTAAGGATTTGGCAACAGAAGAAACCTTAAGGGAAGCATGAACATTAGAATGATGATCCACAGACATGCCATTGAGATGCTGTTGCTGTTGTTGTTGTTGCCTAAAAGAAGAAGAAGAAGCAGCGACTGAGCTGCTATTTGAAAGCCAAAATGGAAGTTTACAAAGACCCCAAATCTTTCCATCAGATACAGATTTCTCATTAGCAAGTGCCATTCTTCCTGCTCTGTTAATTAAGCACTTTGGTTTTAGAAGTAAATTGTTGGTAGTGAATGAGAGAGCATTAAGGAGTGGTTGGTTGGTGGGTGGGGTGGGGGGGGGGTCATAGGATGCGAGTTACATAGCGTGGGAATGATGGGTTGTTGTCATAATTTGTATGGGGAGTGTGACACAGTTATTGCTGTTGGTTTGGCTGTGCCTCTGTTTAAACAGAAAGTTGAATCTTAAATATATATGCTGCCTTAGCTTCTCCTCATTGGTCCATTTCCATTCCTGTTGCTTTTTGCCTCTTCCGCTTCCTCCTTTTTTGTACTATTTCTTTTCTTTTTTTCCCGTCCATTTCTTTCTCTCTTAGTTGGATGTACATAGCCTATACAAATACCTCACATGATTTATTGTTTATTTTTCCTAGTCTGTATATATAAATTTGCACGATTATATATTCTATGTATATATCTGTTGGTTGTTTTTGTTTAATTGATTGAATGACCAACCATTTATGTTAATTCTTATAAGAACAGAAGAATGATGTGTTATGTCAGGTCTCGAGTTTAACTCTTGACACAAATCATCCCCAAGAGAGACATTTTTAAGTACCTGGGATCGATTATCCAGAGGGATGAGGAGATCGACGAGGATGCGCATATCGTATAAGGGTATAGGGGTGGGTGGATGAAATGGAGGTTCGCATCTAGAGTCCTGTGTGACAGGAAAGTGTCACTGTTGCTCAAAAGTAAGTTTTATAGAGCGATAGTTATACTAGCCATGGTGTATGGGGTGGAGTGTTGGCAAATCAAGAACCAGCCGAAAGTAGCAGAAATGAGGATGTTGAGGTGGATTTGTGAGCACACTAGGATGAATAAGATTAAGAATGAAGTTATTCGGGAGAAGGTGGGCATGGCTCCTATCGATGACAAGATGCGGGAAGCGAGGCTTAGATGGTTCGGACACGTGCGAAGGAGAAGCTTAGATGCCCCGGTAAGGAGGTGTGAGTGATTGGCTTTGGCGGGTACAAGAAGAGGTAGAGGACATCCTAAGAAATATTGGGAAGAGGTGATCAGGCAGGACATGACGTGACTTTAGATTTCCGAGGACATGGTCCTTGATATGAAGGTGTGGAGATCGAGCATTAGGGTTGTACGGTAGGGGATAGTTGAGCAATTTCTATTTGGTACTAGGTGTGAGGCTAGCCTACTATGTTTTCGTCTTAGATTGCTAGTGGTTAATGTTGTGTTCACAATATTTTTCGTTTTACATAGTATATGTCCTTATTTACTTTTTATTATTGTTTTCCATCTATTTTCGGGCTCTTATGCCTCTATTAATTTCTATGTTTTCTGTTAATGGTACTGATGTATTTGTTTCTTTTCATCTTCTTGAGCCGAGGGTCTTTCGGAAACAACATCTTTATTCCCTCAGCTTAGGGATAAGGTATGTGTACTCACTATCCCCAGACCCCACTTGTGAGATTTCACAGACCCCACTTGTGAAATTTCACTATATTGTTGTTGTTGAGTTTAAATCTCGAGAATTAAAATTTCTTGATGGAGAGTATTGAGCATATCTGTCTCAATTTGAATCGGTGATCCGATGACTTTAGAATAATAATAATAACAATAATAATAACAATAATAATAATAACAATAATAATAATAACAATAATAATAACAATAATAATAATAATAATAATAATAATAATAATTTTATTATTATTATTATTATTATTATTATTATTATTATTATTATTATTATTATTATTATTATTATTAAAAGGCACAGGATATGTTGGACTAATATGTTAGTTAAATGGTCTAGGGATCAGCCATAGATTAGGAAGCATTGAGATCGAATCCAATTCCTCCCAACACCTCGAAGCCAAGCTTAGGATTCTCCAAGAAATTAGAAGGCTTTCCTGAAATTCTAACTATCAATCAACGTAGCAAATTATATATATTTGTAGACATGTTCTTACTTTGGTCCAAAGAGGAAGTTAATAAAGAGCTCATTATAATCACAGGCGGATCCAAAGCTTTCAAATTAAAGTTTGAGCATGCATTGAAAGGCATAATTTGGTGTCATGCATTGATGCTAGACGCCAGAATATATTCTAGGATTTAATGAAAAGAACAGCATAGGCAAATCTTTTTTATGATATTCCCATGTGGCCCTCTAGTGCAAAAAGTGTCAAATCTTTTTCCTTCTCTCTACAAATTGGCGAATGGTTAGGGAGATACCAATACTCCACTAGCATTATCTAGAATTATAAACAATCTTTCGGTGCACAAACATTTCGCATTCACGCATAGTACGAGAAAGAGTCACCCAAAGAATATGATACATACAATCTACCCATGCAAGCATTAGTAATTATCTCCACAACTCAAACACGTGACCTATAGGTCACGAATAAATACTTCTACTAGAGCAACTATAGACTTTACTCTTCCTTGTAATCATGTTGTTTTATAATTGCTTGGTAGAAGGTTTGAATGCAATAGCCATAGTTCTCAATAATAAATGCCTTCTTTGTGATTGACCCCAGTGGTGGATGTACATGGGCACTTATGAGTGCTTGAGAACCCATTACTTTTAACCGAATTTAGTAAATTTGCATAGACAATTATAAAAATAGTTAGATAAATATAGAGTGAACACCCATAATTAAACTCTTTTTTCCTCTTCTTTCGTTTTTTATCGGCGAGCACCCATCACTTTACAATTCTAGTTCTGCCACTGATTGACCCTACTCCTTGACCGAAGTCAAAAGCTCAAAGTGTATTCAATTCTTATGGAACGGAGTCTTTTCTTGGGGTTTGATATTGTTGGCTTGCTGCCAATTTCATCTTCACCAATTAGGGTAAGGTTTCAGTTCTTTCAATTTTTTCCTTTTTCTAACTCCTCATGTACTATTTGTGGGCCTTCGAAAATTAAGAAATAAAGATAAAGGAAGAATTTTCTCTTAATGCCCGTCCAATTGGGCCGTATGGTAGTTAAAGTGTGTTGATGACCTTAGTCAAAGTAGGTCAGAATCCGGAGTCAGATCGCCTGCTTTCGAGAATATTATTGAGTCAGTGATTCCGGAGTCGAAGTCGGTCTTAACCCCGAACGGGCTCGAAGAAACATTATTAGCATAACCAATAGAAGACCGAAATATCCGTGATCGGTCGGATATTACAGCGGGAATCTCAGCGTGTATCGGTAAGGAACCGACAATTAGGAAATCAAGGGATTTTTACCTTTTATAGAATTGTACCTAAAATAAGACTCCTCTACTGTATAACTGGGGTCTGATAATTCATTGAGAACATTATAACACGCATTCCAAAGCAATACATTATTATTCTTTTTAAGTTCTTATTCTTTTGTCCTGATATCGATCAAAGTACGTTCGGCTCGAGGGTGGCTAACCTAGGCTGAAACTGTTCAATTCGTGCGGTTTGCATTTACTTTATCATTATTTATTTAAATTGCAATCTGATTTATCAATTTGTGTCAAGTTAATCCACACATCCTTAATACCACTTAGAAATTCAATTGTTATCCGATTTTGAGGGTAAACAGTTTGGCGTCCACCGAGGGGCTAAGGATAATAGTGGTTATCTAATACAGATCTCCATAACACGCACTACTTTACACTTGTTCTTTGAAGTGTCTCTAATTTCAAGTTAAAATTCAAAATGTCGAACTCTCAATCAGCACCCCTACATGTTGAAAACGAGTCCGGTCATCACAGTGAAAATAACAACATAGCGCACAGTGACAAGGTACCGCTCGTTGATCCCATCGGAGTTCCTGTCTCATACCCAATTGATGCTAATTCACATGTGGCTATCGACACAAACCTGTCTATCGACCCCGAGAATAGCGTTCGTGGTGGATCCCGATCGGCGGCTCAAAACACACAAAACATTGGTGGAGACGGGATCAGTTTAAGGGATATTTTCGAAATGTTGCAGGCTCAACATACGTCGATAGCTTAGTTACAGAACCAAAGCCCCGCACCGAACAGAGTTGAACCCGATCAACCCTAGGAAGTCACCTGCATGGATGCACCGTCCGCAGAGGTCGAATGAAAATGAATCGGGGACTAACCCCGAGATCATAAAGATGCTCAAGGAATTGACAAAACGAGTAGAATCAAGGGAGAAGAAAATTGAAGCTAATGACAAAAAGGTGGAAACCTACAATTTCAAGGTAGACCAAATCCCAGGAGCACCGCGGATATTGAAAGGCCTGGATTCCAAAATATTTATGCAAAAACCTTTTCCTTCGAGCGCGGCTTCCAAGTCGATCCCTAAGAAATTCTGCATGCCCGAGATTCCTAAGTATAACGGAACGACCGACCCAAATGAGCATATAACTTCTTACCTATGTTCCACCAAAGGGAACGACTTGGAGGATGATGAGATCAGGAATGTCTTGTTGAAGAAGTTCCGAGAGACCCTGTCAAAAGGAGTTATGATATGGTATCACAACTTACTTCGTAATTCTATTGACTCATTTGCTATGCTTGCAGATTCTTTTGTGCTTTTTATTGCTATGCTTGCAGATTCTTTCGTGAAAGCACACGTCGAGGCCATCAAGGTTGAGACCAGGAAGTCGACCTTTTCAAAGTAAAACAGAAGGATAACGAGATGCTCAAAAAGTTTCAAATGGAATGGATGGACCTACCACCGGTCGCTGATGATTGGGCCATCCAGGCTTTTACCCAAGGTCTCAATATTCGGAGCTCGTTGGCTTCACAACAGTTGAAAGAAAACCTGGTGGAATATCCGGTTGTCACTTGGGACGATGTACATAACTGATATCAATCAAAAATCAGGGTCGAATATGATCATCTTGGGACACCCTTTGGGTCTGTATATCCTGTCAGAACCATCGACGAAGTCAAGAGAGACATCGATCGTCAGCCAAGATCAAACAGGGATCGGTATCAGCCGTATAAAAGAGACCGAAGAAGCAGTAGGTCCAAGCGGTACTTTATGAAAAATGAAAGGAAACGTGATCGAGGTCAGAGCAACTGGAGACTCATGAGCAAAAATAGCTTTGACAGGCCCATCGGTCCTAAAAGAGCATTGAGGTTATCGGAATACAACTTTCACATCGATGTTGTCCCCTTTGTATCAGCTATCGAATGCATCAAGGACACCAAATGACCTCGACCTCTACAATCCGAACCAACCCAAAGGGAATCTAACCAGATGTGTAAATATTACGGCACTCGTGGCCACAGAACGGAGGATTACCGACAATTAAGAAGAGGTGGCACGACTATTCAACAACGAGCATCTCCGAGAGTTCCTGAGTGATCGGGCCAAGAACACTTCAAGAACAGGGATTCTAATAAGCAAACCGAGCAGGAGGAACCTTAGCACGTCATTAACATGACCATCGATGGGGTCGACATTCCCTAGGGGCCGATGCTGAAGCGCACCAAAGTATCTATCACAAGAGAACACCGGACTCGGGATTACGTACTGGAGGGAACCTTGTCTTTCAATGACAAAGATGCTTAGGGGATCGTGTAGCCCCACAACGACGCATTGGTAATATCAATAATGGTAAATAAATCTTGAATTAAGCGTGTGTTAATTGATCCAGGTAGCTCAGCCAACATCATCTGATCAAGGGTCGTGAACAACTCGGCCTACAAGACCAGATCGTACCGGCGGTCCGAGTCCTAAATGGGTTCAACATGGCATGTGAGACCACTAAAGGGTAGGCAACACTGCCAGTAAACATCGCCGGAACCATGTAGGAAATCAAGTTCTACGTGATCGAGGGGGATATGAGATATAACGCTTTGTTCGGGAGGCCATGGATTCACAACATGAGAGTCGTCCCTAGACACTACACCAGGTGCTGAAATTCCCAACACCCACCAGAGTCAAAATAGTTTATGGGGAACAACCGGCCGCTAAGGAAATGTTCGCGGTCGATGAAGTTATACCGACATCCATAATCTCAACATCAAAGGACCTGAACCAAATGGTCAAAGACGGGGCCAAATAGCAATCACAGATACCATCCTTGGCAGAATCGGAGGAACGAGGGGTAGACGAGAACGATAACTATGGGTGCCCAGATCTTTCATATCCCCCAATGAATCCGGCCCTCCATAATCAACAGTCGAGGAACTGGAATAAGTCGTATTGAGTAAATATTTTCCCGATCTAAAGGTATATCTGGGAACGAGGTTAAGCCCCATGCTAAGGGAAAAACTCATTCAATTTCTTATAGTTAATGAAGATTGTTTTGCTTGGTGCCACCTTGATATGATAGGGATTCCATTGGAGATAACCACTCACAAGTTAATCCTGGACTCGAAGTTCCATCCAGTCAAGCAGAAGAGGAGACCCTAGTCCGAGGTCAAACATGTTTTCATCAAGGACACGGTATCTAAACTCCTTAAAATAGGGTCCATTCGGGAGGTTAAATACCCGAATTGGTTAGCAAATGTAGTGGTAAACCCTAAAAATGGAATAAGTTAAGAATATGTGTAGACTATAAGGATTTGAATAAGGCATGTCCTAAGGACTCCTTCCATTTGCCCAACATCGATCGCATGATCGATGCCACGACCGGTCACAAGATTCTCAGTTTTTTCGGTGCCTACACTGGGTACAACCAAATACGGATGAACCTGGATGATCAAGAAAATACCTTCTTTATCACTAAAAATGGCACATACTGCTATAACATGATGCCATTCGGATTAAAAAATGTCAGTGCTTCTTACCAACGCCTAGTAAATCGGATGTTCGAGGAACAAATAGGAAAATCAGTTGAGGTTTACATTAACAATATGTTGGTTAAGTCTATGAGAGCAGAAGACCATTTGAAACATTTGCAGGAAACCTTCAATATATTGAAGAAATACAATATGAAGCTGAATCTGGAGAATGTGCGTTTGGAGTTGGATCATGTAAATTCCTCAGATTCATGGTATCCAACCGGGGAATCGAGATCAAACCCGACAAGAACATAGTCATCGAAGATATTACTGTTTTGGACAACGTGAAAGACGTGTAAAGATTAACCGGACGCATAGCCGCCCAAGGCAATTCATCTCGAAGTCCTCCGATAAGAGCCACTGATTCTTCTCAATATTGAAGAAGAAGAATAACTTTCATGGACACCAGAATGCCAACGGGCCTTGGAGGAACTCAAGCGGCATTTATCGAGCCCACCGCTGCTTCACACGTTGAAGACAGACGAACAGTTATACTTGTACTTGGAAGTATTAGAGGTAACGGTAGGTGGAATCCTGGTTCGGGAAGAGAAAGGTACGCAATATCCAATTTACTATGTTTGTAGGACCTTAGGTGAGGCCGAAACTAGGTACCTCACCTAGAAAATCTGGCGCTCGCTTTGCTAAATGCCTCTAGAAAGCTAAAACCATACTTCCAGTGCCACCCCATATGTGTCGTGACAACTCATTTGTTGAGGAATGTTACCGGTTGGCCAAATGGGCCGTAGAAATCGGTGGGTACGATATTGAATATCGACTTCGGACCGTCATTAAATCTCAAATTTTGGCAGACGTGGCCGACTTTATACCGGTCCTAATACCCGAGGTTGAAAGAGAGTTATTGATGAACTCAGGGACCTCTTCGGGGATCTGGACTCTCTTTACGGATGACGCCTCGAACACAAAAGGGTTCAGACTTGGCATCGTGCTGAAGCCACCAACGGGCAACGTAGTTAGAGAATATATTAGGACTGTGAAATTGACTAACAACGAGGCTGAATATGAGGCCATGATTGCAGGTCTCGAACTAGCCAAAAGCTTGGGGGCAAAGGTTATCGAAGGCAAGTGTGACTCCCTCATCATGGTAAACCAAGTAAATGGGATGTTCGAGGTAAGAGAAGAACGAATGCAAAGGTACCTAGATAAGTTGCAGGTAACATTACATTGGTTCAAAGAATGGACTTTGCAACACGTACCTCGGGATCAAAACAGTGAGGCCGATGCCCTTCCTACAAAGGATCAACGTTCGAGGACGACGAGTTCAACTCAAGGGTAGTCGTACAACTTATAAGATCGATAGTGGAAGAAGTCCATGCAGAGATTAACTCTACGATCCTAACTTGGGACTGGAGAAACAAATATATAGAATATCTGAAGACTAGAAAACTGCCCTTGGATCCGAAAGAATAGAGGGCCCAGCATACGAAGGCATCTCGGTTTACTTTGTCCGAAGACGGAACGTTGTTCTGAAGAACATTTGATGGCCCGCTCGCTAGACCTATTCATTTGGATCAGATATCTGAAATCCGAACCGATCCACTCAATTTCGGATTTTGGATTGTGTTTATTAAAATTTTGAATATCGGATCAGATTCGGATTGGTATAATTGTAACCCAATTCGATCCGAAATCTGAAATCCGAAATTATTAGGGAATTTATAAATATTAAACTTTTATTTCAGATAGTCAGTATTTCCTTTACATTTTCCTCCAAGTTATTACCTTTACAATTGATGGATTTAGCTATATTGTCACCATAGTACTCTCATAATTGCAGAAACATGAATTTTTCTTACTGTATTGCCTCTTTTACAAAGAAAATATAGATATGAGTTTGCAACTTTGAGGCATAATAATCCAATCCGAAATCTGAAAATCCGATCTGATCCGATCCAATCCATTATTAATTCGGATATAATTCGGATTGCACTTTGTAAAATCCGAAGCATAAATGTGCTAAATCCGATTCGAGCCATGCATAGCCCTACCGCTCGCGATATGTCTAGGGCCAGGAGACACTGAGTACGTTCTGCAGGAAATCCATGAAGGCACATGTGAAAATCATTCAGGCGCTGAATCACTGGTTCGAATAGTAATCGGAGCCAACTACTACTAGATCAATATGGAAAAAGACGGGAAGGAGTTCGTACGAAAATGTGATGAATGTCAAAGACATGCTCCGATGATTCATCAAACCGGGGGGCTGCTGCATTCGATTCTGTCACCATGGTCGTTCATGAAGTGGGGAATGGAAATCGTCAGCCCCATTCCATGAGCACCAGGTAAGGCTTAATTATATTGTTTATGACTGACTATTTTTCTAAGTGGGTGGAAGCCCAAGCATACGAGAAAATTAGGGAGAAGGAGTTCATCGACTTCATTTGGGACCACATCATATTTCAATTAGGAATACAAGCCGATATCGTGTGCGACAACGGGAAATAATTCATCAGCAGCAAAGTAAGCAAGTTTCTCGAAGACCATAAGGTCAAAAGGATCCTATCAACACCCTATCATCCTAGTGGGAACGGACAAGCAGAATCGATCAACAAAGCCATACTCCAAAACCTCAAAAACAAGTAAACTGACACCAAAGGAAAATGGAAGGAAATCCTACCCGAAGTCTTATGGGCATACCGTATGACCTCGAAGTCCAATATTGGGGCCACCCCATTCTAACTAGTTTACGGCGCTGAAGCTTTAGTACCAGCCAAAGTCGGAGAACCAAGTCTCAGGTTCCGATATGCAACCAAGGAACAAAATGACGAGGCTATGAACACGAGCCTAGATCTATTAGATGAAAAGCACGAAGCAGCCCCTTGTCCGGATGGTCACCCAAAAGCAACAAATCGAGAGATAATACAATGAAAGGGTAAACCTTTTCCACTTCAATGTCGGGGACTTGGTATTAAGTAAGGTTACACCAAACAACCCGAAACCCAAACGAAGGGAAGTTGGGGCCGAACTGGGAAGGTCCGTATCAAATTATCGAGATCACTAAAAAGGGGTCCTACAAACTCGGAGCAATGAACATCGATAAACTACCGAACAACTGGAATATAACTCACTTGTAATGATAATACTATTAAGGTACGACCCCATTCATTTATTTTATCTTAAACTAACACTTGCAGGTAACAAACGAGGAACGATACACTTTTTAGGCCTGAAAGCAAGCATTGCACTCTTTTTCCCTTGAACTGGTTTTGTATAATGGGTTTTTCGGCATGGTTTTAACGAGGGAATAGTAAATTCTGCTAAATTCAAATTAAAGGCCGATTTCGAACCGGTATCAAAGATCACGACAACAGTATTCGTGGCCTCTCTATGATTGGCCCCGAACATTGGGGCCATTACCCTCGGATAATGACTTCAGCAAGGAAAGAAACTTTATGATTGAATGGTCTCGGCCCGATCGATAGGATTTACTATAAGGGCCAAACGGTCAAATGAACGGTGCCCACATAGACTGCTCGAGCCTTAGCACAAAACTTGTGCACATATGTAACTATTACGCACAAGAATAAAAAGAAATTTCTACCTTGCGGATAAATATCTTGTCCCTTAAGAATTTCTCTTTTTTCTTTCCTCTTAAGGAATTTCCTACATTCGATCCCCTAAAGGCATCGAGTCCAAGGGCCGATTTTATTCGGGTTCAAACGATCACTCCCAATATGAGACTACCACCCAAAAACAAACTCGGATAACTTGGGGTAAGGAGGCCCGGGGGCACAAGACCTATTAGGTAACGCCCGAACCTTAAAGGCCACGACCATCCCTATTCAGGGACTATTATCTTAGGTAAGCCTAGATAACTCAAGGTGACAATCCCACTGGGACACACCTGAACTAAAAAGGCTACGACCATATTAAAATAGCTCGGAGACGTCCGTGACCCGTAATAAAAAACAAGTCCATGAAAGTTTTCTTAACCGATTCTAAAGGCTACCCTCGAAAAACTATAATCTAAAAAATTATAAGTACTTTGGGGAAAGGTTCTGGTCATACCGAACCCCCACGATGTATTAGACAAAACAACGTCAAAGGAAAGGCATGTTCGATCCTCCGAACATGACCTGACTAGTTCATACTAGGACATTTCGATCTTTGCAAACATAAAGAATAAAGCAAAGAAAAACAAAACTCAGAATTGTCGAACGGAAAAGGAAGCCTTATATTATATATATATATATATATATATATATATATATATATATATATATATATAAAGTCTTTACAAAGGCCAAACAGTCTTGACAAAAAATACAAAAATACACAAGTACAAAAAACAAAACAAAAAAAGCAAAAACATCTACAAAGGCGTATAAATAGCCTGGTCTTCTCCACCCCGGAACCCTTGGAGTTTTCTTCTTCTTCTTCCTCGGGGTAAGCCAACTGCTCGGCCTCGAGCCCCTTAACAGTTTCGATCTCGGCCGATAGATCAAAACCATCTCGTCAGCAACGATTTTAACCACCACGATTGCTTACTTGGTTGTTTCAAGCTCCTTGGCTATAATATCTCGATAAGAGGTGGACGAACTTAGTTGAGACTGGAGCTCTTCAACCTTTTTGGCCTGCACCTTGGCCTTTTCCTTTGCCGCTCAAAGATGGGCCTCAGCCGAAGCAGCCTGCGCCCGAGCAGTCTCTTTTTTTGAGGCCAGACGGTCTATCTTGCCCCTCCATTCATCGGTCTCTCCCTTGACTGTATCCATCTCAGCTCGCAGTTGATCGATCCGATCAATTTTTTGTTGGACCTGCGGATTCTGACCGTTAGTCAATGAGCCTAGCTCATCGTCACTAACCTCAAATATTTTTACCTGCTCGACCAAGTCGGCATGCTCCTTTTGAACCACCTCCAGCTCAGCTTGGAGGCTCTTAGACTCCCCTTCACGCTGCTCGCTGAGAAGTTTGTAAGAATCTCTCTTCTTAACGAGCCCTTGGACCTCGGCTTTGAGCTGGTTTAACTCATCCCGATATCAGATAAAGATCTCATGATGAAGCACTGAGACCTGCAGACACAAAGAAAAATGTTAAGATTATCTACAAATTAGTCTAAGTATGGCTTGAAATGAACAAGAGATATTTGAAGTTACCCGGTTTAGCGCCTGTTGTGCTTCATTGAACAGGAAGGGTGCGTCCACTTGATTCATCTTAGATTGATCCTCCTCGGTCACCAAACACCAATGATAGCTTTCCACCCCTACGGGGCAGAGAGGACTTGAGCATCCTTCGGAACGGAGATGGCGATCGACCGCTTTTGGTCGGGATCCACACTCGGAGCTGGAAATCAGTTGACCAGGTTCGGGATTGAAGAAGGCCCGCTTTCTCCTGAATATGGACTTTTCTTTGGAACCTCTAAGTCACCCAACCCTATGACATCCTCCGTGGCGGTAGAATCCACACCATAAAAAAAGTAACGGAAGGGGTCGTTCACTCTGTGGACCCCCTCGTTGGACGTTCCTTCACCATCTGAGCCTCGTTGTACATAGACTCAGTAAACGAAGGTGACTCTATCACTCCCCAACCTCGGGGAGCGCTACCGACGCTCAACCGAGTGAACCCGGTTGAGCAAGCCTATTAGATGTTTGCTACCCGACTCATTTATGATTAAAGAAGGCACATTATCATTAGTTAAGTAGTTGACGGATTATATATATAGCACCTTACAAGTTTGACTTACTTCATTTTCATTACATCATGGTTAAGTTCCCAAAAATACATACAATTTACAAATTAGTGGAACAAGAGTTTTAAAAGAAATACAACATAATCGACTGACCCATTCCAATACCCATGCGGCCATACACAACCACGTAAATGTCTACGGAGCCTCTAAGGATATAAAAGACAGTTATGATAATGCCGGCAACAAGGCCCCGGCTATATCTCAAAACGTGTAAGCATATAAAAAAAAGATGTACTACACGACCCCTGGAAGAGAAGGGGGCTCACCAAGATCGCTAAGAAGAGGATGCGCTACTAGCTACGATAGACATTGTCTGCTATGGAACCACCAACATCCATTCAAAGATGTAGCGCAAAGGGACGCTAGTACTGTTGAATAGTACTAGTATGTAAATCTAAACACCAACCTTAACAGAAGGAATAAGGAAACAAAACAAAGGGTAGACAGTCAAGTTGTACAATAAAAGCTTCAAACAACTATTTGAACATCAAGTAGGTGATCACATAAGTTCTCAGTTCACTTTTCATCTTATTAGGTTGGTAATTTTAGTGCCATGTGCCACAATCCGCAATACCACTGTGTTCTTACACGGAGTCCGATCTCGACCCGACCGGCTAGGTCGTCTCGTTTGAGACATCAACCTTGTCCACAATTTCAATCATCATTTTCAGCATAATTTCCACCATGTGTGCGGCATGGGGTCCGATCACGGCTCAATCGGCTAGGACATCTCCATTGAGACATCATCCGTTCAATCAATCATCTCACTTTACATTTCCTTCCCACCTTTTGATACATCGGCATGAGGGGACTTATTTATTAAATCGTTCTTAGCTCTTGGCCATACTTTACATTTTCAATTTTTCCCTTTTTCATATTTGTCATTATTATCACATCAATAAGATCTATCATGTAATGCATTTGCACACATAAGGAAGAAAGCTTGGAAAATCTTAAGCACACATAGGCTTTTCATACAATTTGGCATAGCAACCATCATTCGATTCTTGACATGAATCCTTAACCTTTATCAAAACAAATTCCTCATTTCAAATACGTTCTCAAATAGCATGACGACATGACATACATTTATAACAATTATTGAACATGAAGCTTTCGACACAATTATGTTAAGGCAGCTAATTCTAGCATAATCAAGTTAGGAACTTACACCAAATACTCGAACACAAGGGGTTCGATTCTAAGAAGAAGGGAGTTTAGCCATACATACCTCACTTGAGCCCCCTTAAAACTTTAAGATGATCCAGAATTTAGCAACTTCAATCTATTTTAATAATATAGCAAAATTGAACCCAAAATTAGGAGAATAATCGTAATTCTAGCTTAGTAGAGCATTTTTATCAAACACTATGTGTGCATTAATGTTCTTAAGTTTATGAAACATTCAACCATTCTTCCACCCTTTCTTAGTTCACAACCTTCCCACCTATTTTAGGAATACATGCATGCAAGATATCTACCCCCGTACCCAATAATTGTCTTACCAATTATCCTACTTTTACTAGATTTTCGAAATTAGAGGCTAGGGTATAGATTCTTACCTTCAATATGAGGACCTTCTTGATAATCTTCAAGTATTTAGCAAGAATTGATGGATATTAGTTTGATGTTTGATCTCTCTCTATCTCTAAGAACCCTCTCCCTCACTCTAGAAACATAAGAAAAATAGCTCAATATGGCCTAATGTGGTGATTTAACGGAATGGGGTTGGGTTTTAAAAATTAAAAATAAGGAGCCCCAACACAGATATGAAGTCGCATATGCGACCGCATAATGGTTATAAGGCCCACAAAATGACCGCAAAAGTAGACCTCAGGGGCTTGAATTTTCTGTCCAGGTCTGCGACTAGTATGCGATCCGCATACCTATTCTGCGGTCGCATAATGCACCACAGAACCTCCCTTTGAAAAAGTCCAAGACGATTATCCGGCTCGCAAAATGGTCATGCGGTAGCATAATTTGCTGCAAAACTGACCTCAAAATTGGCCAAATTGACTGTCACGACCCAAACTGGAGGATCATGACTAGCACCCGATCCATACTTGTCGAGCACCAACGTACATTTTATCTAACCTCCTTATTATCTTTAAGGGCCGAAGAGATCAATATAAGTGGTAGATATGGATTACGAACATCAAACAATGAAAGATAATGGAATGAACATGCATAACATGGGATAACAAGACTGCCAAGAAACTACATGTAAGTTAGGAGCTATCACGCTTCCATGAAAGACTATACAACAAAAATCATCCGACAAGGCATACCAAACTATACATAAGTCGACACCTGTCTATGAGACTCTAAAGGAGCATAAGTAATGCAACATAGCCGGAACACGGCCCCGACATACCCATAATATATATAACGAAAATGCATACCAAGACCACGACAAGTCCGGAGAAGGGATCTCGCCTATAACCGCTGAACTGGAAACCCTATTGTGGTGGGGGAGCTACGTCTACCTGTCTATTAGGACCTGCAGCACGACATGCAATGTCCACAAATAAAAAAGACGTCAGTACGAATAAAGTAATAAGTATGTAAGGCAGGAAAGCATAAGTAAGAACAGTAATGTAAACGGGGATAAAGAATATACAACCTGTAACATCTGAGTACCTTTGAGGGCTACTGACATGAAATGTGTGATACATACATAAACCTTTAAAACATCTGCCTCTGCGGGCATCATCATCATATCGTACCCGGCCACGTGGAGCTCGGTAAACCCAACTGATCAGTGGTTGCACAATAGGTGCCATACCCGGCCGACTATAGCGCGTCTCGGTAGATTAAAATAGCTACATATATATATGATTCATGTAGGACTCATTGGAATCATATTCTGAACCTTTCGGAGTGACGTAAGGTCGATATTCTCCGTACACGTTATTAAGATTAACTATTCATCAAGAATCTTATAAGAATCAGGAAGTACCAACAACATTGATAACATAAGAATAAGAGGAGCAACCTCAACATCAATTGTTCCATAAGAAGGGAAACAATGTAAATATTGCTAGCTTCTAAGAGTAGAGTATCTTTGGAAGCTCGTTCATTGCATTATGTACAATCGGAGTCGTGCAAAAGAAGGAAAGGGATAGCCTCACATACCTTGTATATACTGCCCAAACCTAAAGCTACGCAAATTTCACAACTCCTTAATCTACAATAAGAGAAACGACATTATCGTTATCGTTTAAGCGTCATAACTATTATGTATCGGCCACAACCTATTTTACGATGAAACGGACAACACCTCCCCTATATATATATATGACTTCACACAAGTCAAAACAATCACCTAACAGCCCAAACAACATTTATAATCATATTGAGCCTCCCAAAATAGTCCCCACACAACCTAAACACTTCATACATAAGACGACCACCGTAGTCATGTCAAACGACCCAAAAATGTTACAGCGAACGACCAACCCACAACCTTACATATATATGGTGTTTCTCCAAACCCTTCCTCCTCCAAAACTCCACAAAACAGTAGTAAAACACGCACCCCAATAGCAACACAAAAAAATCCACAAAACAGTCCGCTACAAGTTAAATCACTCGAACTCACGGCTTCCGATCACCGTCCCGTGAGTTCTAACTATTAGGAAACACATTTATTAACCTTTCTTGATATTTAAACACTTAAATACAGATATTAGATGTTTATTAACTATGAAGTACCTTCCAAAACTCTAACTACAAAGAAAAAGGAGTGACGGTATAATGACACTTACGTCGTAGGGATCGTTTTGATGTTATCGCTTCTCGATTTCATGCCCAGGATGATAATCTTCTTTGAAACCCTGGAAGATAGCTTGAGGTTATGTTTATGGGTGTTCTCTGGTCTATTTATTCTGAAAAATGAAGAGAAAACCGACCTAAGACTTATATATATCAGCTTTGGAAAAGTCAAAGAGGTGCTAGCTTGGCACCCTAGGATTGGTCCATCTTCCGACGCTTATATAATTTTATCCCGATGCCGTATGAATGAACGGTTAAGAGCATTGGAAAATATATTCCAAGACCTTCAATTTGGTATATAATATGTCCCAATAATACCTCATATAATACATGAAATGTATTTCTCAAAACGCTCTAGTGATCCACCTACTTGTCACTTATGATGTCTGCGCAGTCTCGCGAAACTGCAAATATCTCTCTACTCCTATATCGTATCGATGAAAGTTTTAATGAGTTGGAAACTAGACTCATAGATCTTCAATTTGGTTGGTAGATAATCCAATAATTCCAAGAATATTGGGAGAAAATCTCAGTTACATTTGACCTAAATATTTGCACATTATGAATGTAATTTGTGAAGACCTTTGCCAACTTTTGCTCCACAACTTGCTTAACTTCAAAACGTAGCACATGACTATCATATGAAAAACATAACTCATAGCATAAACTCCTTATCATGTAATGAACCATCGTTTCACCCTAAAGTACATGTTATAACATTCCAAACTTGTCTAATTTCGACGAAACTTATTTTCTTCAATTGGTTTAGCTTCTAAGCTTCACAACTCTCTTGGTGCTCATTATTAATGATCTTAAATATTCGTAACCTCAAAGGTAACATTATTAACTTACTTTATGTACTTTCAAAGATGATCTCATTTCAGAGCTACCATCAATTGACTTACAACGTACTCTCACATACGAGACTATGGGGTGTAGTAACATCATTCCCCCCTTTGGAACATTCGTCCTCGAATGTTTACTGATGCGCTTATCAGTTTCATAACCTATAGGTCTTATGAATAATTTAGTACTGTCCTTGACATCTAGGCAACTATTATGTGAATAAATTCGAAGGCTAGTGTATTTCCCTCTTTTAGGCCTTTTCTCACACCACGACTTGTTGTCCGAATTCTTCCAATATTGTAACTGTTTCTACCTTCTTTCATGTAGCCTGTATAATTCTAACCTTGAATGTGCGCCAATGCGACTCCTATTTTTTTTTCCGTTAGCTTTTAACCAATCTCTAGGCTTCACTTTGTGAACATACATAGTACTATGACATGTTGTCCCTATGGGCATCTTAGATGTACTAAAGTTCTTTGCTTGATACTATGTTGAATTTATATGACGGTTGCTATATCTTGTTTCATGGCCTCAATTATCTATGCTTATGGCTTTACCACAACTAGGTAGGTCATATTATACTATAACTCTTACTTCGGTTTATTATTATCAAGGCCTGCCACCCAACTCCAGGTTACTCTCTCACTGCTTATCCTATATGTATAAATGTAAGCCCTTTAATGCTTCCTTATTACTGTTCATCTTAATAATGACATCCTAATCTCATTTCATACTTTGTTGATAACTTGAAAGCTCTTATATAATATATCGTCACTAGGGCTCACGTCTTATCTGGAAATATCTGAAGTGATTTTCCTGATCCAACTTAGGGACGATACTATACTCCAATAACTATATTTCATAGCATCCCAATGTGATTCATCCTATGGGGGTATTCTAATCCTGTGCAGTTCATGAAATCCTTAATCTCACAATCATTACTCAATCAAAGGCCTAAACGTTATCCTCATATCATTTATCACAGTTACACCCTCACTTTACTACCAGTGTAGCATTCCATCTCCTCCTAGTTTTAAAGTCCTTTGAGTTAATTCATGTTATACTGAGCTTTTTATAACTTTATGGAAACCATCAACTCTCTTGTTATAATGGGTTTAATCCCGAGGACTTACCTATTCTCGTCACCTTCTAACTCGCCTTTTCTTATCCTTACTCCTGTCGAGCTAAAACCTTGTTGTTGTACCATACTTTAGCTTGCGACCTACACATATCTATTTATACTACTCGCACCCTTCCATTTAACATGCTAGCACTATAGATTTCCTTTCATGACTTCTCAATTATCTTTAAATGTAAGCAATTACTTTTCGTGGTCGTTCTGCCACTTGCTGCATGGATACTTGGCTGATCTTAATGCCTACGAATACTGGAGTTCCCTGTATCTCATATGATCTCAATTATCAACTCTTGATTTTTTTGTTCTTCTCGTTCATTAGCCACGATAGGTGCCACTTACTTATGGAGTGTATACAATATTGTAGTGAGAAAGTTGTCATAAGACCATTTCTTCTTTGGTTCAATATGCTTATGTTGAAGCCTTCTTCCTTATTTCCTCAGCTAGTCTTTCGTTGTACTACATAGTGGATACCCTCCGACTCTTTTAAAGTTGCGAGCTTATTACATCATATACCCAAAGGAATTGTTTTATGTTCCACCTATTATTATCCTTAGTTACTTACATCCGCGCCCTTGTGCTCGTAAGGTTGCTTCTGAAGTGAAATTTGACTATCTCCCTAGTGGCACTTTCTTCTATTTCCGCAATACTTATATGGTACCTTCAACTACCCAAACTCCTATCTTAATATTACTCAAGGATCACGATCTGCGAGAGTTAATTCCTTATGTTGGGTTTCACTACGTTTATCTTGCACGATCTGTTGATTTATCTATGACCTCTTGTTTAGCTATAACTAGGCTCTTCCTGAATCAATTACAGACTACCCGTTGGTCCATCCTCATATTTATGTTATGCGTAACCTCCCTTGGGTTATGTCCTTTGTCTTAACTTACCTCTTCTACGTGATTCTTATGTATCAAGTGTTTATTTCCACTTATTTATCAATATCATCGAGTGTGAAACCCTATTTATTTATTCTCTCCGGCATCTGCTTGCATAATGTTCTGGAGCCATAACATATTTGTAGGATATGAATAAATGCAATCTCATTCCTTTCACCTTTTTTTTACCGCATTCTTCCTTTACCATTCGATATGTACCTCGCACTGGCCTGGTACGGAGGAGGTTTTTTCGACCTTATAATCAGCATTAACCCCCCCCCCCCTAGGGATGAACATTTTCAGAGGAGGTTCCGACATCGGCTCCTCGACAGCAGTATGCGAGACAATTTCCTCGGTAGCCTGCTGCGAGGTAGGGGGAGTTTCGTTTTGAGGAACGGATTTTGAAGTCTTAGCAATTTCTTTGAAAGATGGAGAATAAACAAGAAAAAACAATAAGTTAAAAGAGTACACTTGATGGCTTGAGAAGAAGACGAATGAAAGTTTTTATAAAAGATCTCAAAGTAACCAGAATATAAGTGCTTGGAAGTATTGAAATTTCTTAAGACACGAGGGCAGAAGCTTTGGATGCAAAGTTTGAATGAACAAATAAAGGGGTATTTATAGTTTTTCAGTGACGGTTCGCATCCAGGAGTGGACGACCAGCAACTGACAAGCATTTAATTCCATTAAGACTTGAATGACAAGATGTTTCGTTTGCTTTGTCGTTTTTGTCACGGGGTATCGAAGTCAGGATCGGAAGCTCATGTCGTTTCTTGTCGTCTACTCTCCGAAAAACGAGGGTACTATCTGTATACGGTCGTAATCGAGCTCGCCTACGACATGTTAGGTTAGGCTCGGAACATGACAACCAAGGATTGAGGATCGACCCTGAGTACCAGCGAGCTAGAACCCAGGGTCAGAACGCCTGCCTTCGAGAACATGAGTTTGTGATCCCCGAGTCGAAGTCGATCTTAGCCACGAATGTGCTCGAAGAAACATTGTTAGCATAATGAACAGAAGACCGAAATATCCGTGATCGATCGGATATTACGGCGGTGATCTCGATGCGTATCACTAAGGAATCGACAAGAAGCAAATCAAGTGATTTTTACTTTTGTAGAATTGTACCCAAAAAAAGGACTCATCTACTATATAAGGGAGAGGGTCTGATAATTCATTAAGGATATTGTAACACGCATTCCAAAGCAATACATTATTATTTTTCTTTAAGTTCTTATTCTTCTATCGTGATATCGATCGAAGTAGTTCGGCTTGAAGGTGACTAACCTTCCAAGGCTGAAACTGTCCAAATCGAGTGGCTTGCATTTATTTTATCATTATTTATTTCAAGTACAATCTGATTTATCATTTTGTGTCACACGTATACTTAAAACCACTTACAAATTCCATTGTTAGCTGATTTTGAGGGCAAACATTTTTCTTTTCAACTTCTCGTTTTGATTTGTGTTGGACACTACAGTAACATCAAGGCGCCAAGTAGGAACGGTTCCTCATTCAAGAAATATCCAATTTGCTGAATGGTCATTTGTGTTCGCTTTTTGTTGGCTACTCTTTCCATTTGCGTAATTGGGATTCTAAAGTAGCACTTGTCGATTTTCACTTCAAATTTTTTAAAACGAAAAAAAATATAAGAAATGAACTTAACGATGGTAACACGGTGCAAAGCCTCAAAATTACAAGAGAACTGAGACAAGATATATGTGGATTGCAAAAGGACAAAAAAAGGTCTATCCATTAATTTTGGCTGGGCAATTTAGCCCGTAGATTTAAAAATTACTCGTTAAACCAATTCATCATTTGGTCTCTCAATATTGTCAAAGCCTATATACAGACAGATAACACTGAATTGAACTAGAATTCAATTAGGACCCCAACAGCTCAAATACATGACTTTCCTCAGAGACTCCTCAGACTGCTTCAATTGATCTTTATTTGTAGAAACCAAAGAAGAAGAGTGAGAAGAGAGCTTCTTGGCCTGTGAATATGACCTTACATTGTTCTTTGCGTGTTGATGTATTGTTCTCAAGGTGTAATTCCACCTACAAATTCCTTGATCTTTCAGTGCCTCTACCACTCCCAAGCTCATTGCTGTAACCCATGCCCTGCTTGTTGAACTCATTTTATAATCTTGATTCTTGAACTTTGCCTAAGTTTGTGAAGGTTTCTAGTTTGTTGAAGAAGGCTACTGCTTTTGCAAAGACTTGAATTTAATGTTTGTTGAATTCACAGAGATTTGATGCTTCTGAATATATAGGTAAGTGCTCAACAAAACTAGAGGCTTTTGGCTGTGAATTCCTGTGGTTTTGGAGCATGGTTTTCAACACTTTTGAGTGTGGTGTGCAGCCGTGGATGTACATTTTTGCCCTTGCATAAAATATTTCATGAGGAAATATTTGAGGGTGTAATTGGTATTTCATATTATTACTACTGCTTGAGAGTGGAGAGTTGGCTGGTTGAATGAGCACACAGAATTTTGGAATCTTATTAATTGTTTGGATTATTATTGGAGACGAGCAGAGTGATATATGCTGATGCGCATAATGCCGAAATACATGAACAATAAGATCGATGCACACGGACTGGCTAAGATTAAAGAAAACCACTTGTTGAGCCTAAACCATGGGAAATTATCTTGAAAATGAAACCACATAAATGTTGGGCTTGCGTGTATAGTAGTATCACGTGAAAACTCACACGGTTGAAAATTTGGCATTGTTGTATGTATATATTTTTATTTTTATTTATTTAGGCTAGACCTAATTTGGCTTGATCATTTTTTCACTCGAGTTGATCAGCTTGTTTTGGAAAGTCCAGCTTCACTCAGTCAAAGTTCGAGCTCAACAAACCTAACTCAACTCCACTCGGTTGAGTTCATCCCTTTGGGTAAAATGCTAAGTGAATTACTCCCTCCGGTCCTAAATAAGTGATTTTTTGGTCTTCTTTTTGTTGTCCAAAATAAGTGATTTTTCTAGATTTTGAAAATGAATTAATTATTTTTTCCTACATTGCCCTTTGAATAAATAGTGTTGGAGTATGTGTTAGGAGTGTTTATGTGGGATAATAAAAGTTAATATGATCAACTTCATTACTAATTAATGTTAAAATGTGAATTTCTTAATCTATGTAAAAATAACCAAAAAATCACTTATTTTGGACCGGAGGGAGTAGTAATTAAACTTCAAAACTAATGCACTATGTTGTTAGAGAAATACACTTGTTACTCATCTATTGTGTAAGGTTATCCAAAACAGTTAATAAATCCTTAACACTACATTTATTGCCTTCTGATTGGGTGATCAAATTCTTTCACATATGTTTCATAGATACATTTAAATTAATAAAATATAAAAATGTAACTATCTGGCCGATCGTTTTGAGTGTACTAGCCCCGATTCCCATTTATTGCCTCCTCTGTGTTATATTGTAGCTACGTGACTCGCCGTGGTTATTTGGTTTTGGTTTCATGTGAGTTTCAGAGTGAAATGGGACACATAGTCCCTAAATTGGAAGGCTAAGTCGTAGGAGTTGACCGTAGTTTGACTTGTGCGAAGACAATTCCAAAATGGAGTTTTGATGGCTCCAATAACTATGTATGGTGATTTTGGTCTTAGGAGCATGTCCAGATGTTGATTTGGAGGTTCGTAGGCCGTTTCGGCGTAGTTTGGCGAAAGTTGGAAATTGTGGCAAGTTTGTCCAGAAGTTGACTTTATTGATATTGGGTCGGATCCTGATTCCGGAAGTTGGAATAGGTCTGTCATGTCCCATTATGACTTGTGTACAAAATTTGATGTCAATCAGAGTTGTTTGGTATGAATCGACCTCGGTTTCGGAATTCGAAAGTTCATAGGTTCTTAGGGTTGAATTTAGGTTGCAATTCGTTGAATTTAGGTTGTTTGATGGGATTTGGAGCCTCAAGTAAGTCCTCTATGTGTTTTGGAGCTTGTTGGTATACTCGGACAGGGCCCCGAGTGTGATCTGGATCGAATCCGAAACAAGATTTGACTTGTGTGAATCTGCTGAAGCTGGGCTGGTTCTGGTGTCTTCGCACCTGCGGAAGGATTGGCCACAGGTTCAGACTCTCAAATGCGAGCCACTGGTCGCAAAAATGGATTTGTCCTAGCCCATCTGGGATCACTGGTTGTAGAAGCGGACTCGCGGGTGCATAGGCTGCATTCGCAGAAGCGGAATTTGAGGAAGCAGCCTTGGGCGTGATTGCAAATGCGGTCGTTTGTCCGCAAAAGCGGGCTCGCAGATGTGAGATTTTATCCGCAGAAGTGGAACTCTAGTTCTTAAGTTGGAACCTCATCTATGATGGGTTTTTCGCAGGTGCGACTAAGTGACGGCAGATGCGGATTCACTCGGCAAAAAAAGAAAAAATTCGAGGGTTTCATTCATATTTCATTTTGGGAGATCGGTTTGAGGCGAATTTTCGAGGGATTTTTAGAGGAATTGTTGGGGTAAGAGTTCTTGACTTAATTTTGATTAAATTATTCTGATCTATCTTTATTGTTAGCATGTAATTAAGGATTTGAGTTGGAAAAATTAGGGGAAAAGTGTAGAAGTTTTTAGTCTAAGTTTTTGGATTTTGAAAGGCTAATTGAAGTCGGATTTGAATAATTCTTGTATGGTTGGACTCAATATCGAATGAGTGTACGGATTTTATAATTTTGGTCGTATTTCGAGGCGCGGGTCCGAGTTGACTTTTGGGGCGATTTTTAATTCTTTGCTAAGATCATAATTTCATTATTTAAATTAATTTTCTATAGTTATATTTGTAGTATGAAATTTATTTTGGCTAGATTCGAGCCGTTGGGAGTTGAAAAATCAAGGGAAGGGCCTTTTAGTTGATTGATTTAGCATAGTTTGAGGTAAGTACTTCTCTAACCTTGTGTGAGGGAAATTCTCCTTAGGATTTGGTATTGTTGTGACAATTGTGATATCTGGAGGCCATGTACGCAAAGCGACGAGTGCGTACGCGAGCAAAATATTTAGGTTTCGGTTTTAGCACGTTATTTCTTTTTTCATGCTTTAATTGAGTTACTTTAGCATGTTACAACTACCATGTTTACTATAATTTCACATGTCTACTCGTCTTATCTCTTATTTATAACTTGTACTACATGTTTATTTTAATTACTTGCTTTATTAATTCCGCATTCATTATTTAACTGTGAGATTCTTTACTTGAAATTTGCTATCCTTGAAATATCTTGTTGTTGAGTTACAAATGCTGTAATTTCTATTGAGGCAAAGTGTAAGTTGTTAAAACGCATGCGGTGAAATAAGGTGGGCTTGATACGCATGGGGGAACTACTAGAAGTCATGTAGTGTGATCAGGTGGGATAAAACGCGGGGTGCTATTTCGAAAAATTGATTTTCAAAACTAAATCTGAAGGCTCCCGCGATGATATAAGAAAAGATTGTGAATTACTTTTTATGATTTGGGACTATGGGGCGGTACCTCAGTAGTGACTTTTGTTTATCTTTTCTTTATTTGCTTATTTGCTTTGGTGGTTTGTTTCATTAACGTGTAAATCCTTGTGTTCTTTCCGTGTTGACCTGACCTCGTCACTACTCTATCAAGGTTAGGCTTGGTACTTATTGGGTACCGTTGTGGTATATTTATATTATGTTTCTGCACATGTATTTTGTCCATATCCAGGTACATCTTAGGTACAGTTGTTCGTGTCTGCAGGCCTTAGAGTCCCCTTCTATCCTATCTGTTACGACATCCTACGGAAGGGATTTGGAATCGTGACAAAAAAAATAGTATGTTAAGAAGAAATACCATGTTACGAAATTCACGTTAGATCGTTGATGATAAAGGATAACTAATAAACTGGCTACAATTATATGATGGCACAATTTGATATTCTGGACATATGGCAAAATTCATATCTAATTCTGTTAATTATGTTTTGAGATTTGTTAAATCCCCTAGCTAGATACGATGTAATATTTAGACCCATTTTGTTACCTTTTCTTCCTCTATTCTTTTTTATTTGATAATACTTGATCCTTGGAGATGCTCTTCAATCTGGATTTAGCATCAGGATCAGCGACTTATTTTGGACATTATCGCAGACTTCTAGCTCCTTGCAGAAAGTTTGCATTTGCTTAATGATCATTTGCACGTATTTCAAATATTAAAACCATATTCATTTAAGTACGCTGAAGTAATGCTAAAATATTAGTTGATCCATCAACACATCAAAATTTCCGCAGTAATTCATATATAATTTACATATAAGACCTTTATATTCTATTCACAGTCGTTTTCTACATCACATTCGTTTTTTTTCATTTTCAACTTGAAAATCTTCAGGTCTCTGTTGACGATGAAGGAATCTAATTATGAAGAAAAATAAGATCAGTTGGGACCCCAACAGCTCAAGTACATAACTTTTCTCAAAGATTCTTCAGATTGTTTTGCCTTGTCGCTCCTTGCAATCAGTGAGGAAGAAGAGGAAGAAAGCTTCTTAGCTTGAGAGTAAGATCTCATGTTATTCTTAGCGTGTTGGGCTAAGGACCTCAAAGGGTAATTCCATCTACAGAAACCTTGATCTTTTAAGGCTTCCACTGCTCCAACACTGGCCGCTACTATCCACGCTCTCCTGCTTGAACTCATGATGCTTTTCTTTCAAAAAACTCTTTTTCCTGCTTCAGTTTAAGTTGATATATGAAATCTAGCTTTTGCTTTTATGAAATTTTTGGTAGTAGTTGATTTTGGAGATGATACTTGGAGTTTGGGGCTAATGCTGAATATATAGACAGTGATCAAAAGAAGCAAAGAGTTGATACTTGATAGTGCTAAACCAGTGGTCTTTTGGCTACTGTGGGCTCTCCAGCCAATGGTTTTCTAGTTATTTTATCCTCGACGTACATGAGATGTTTACTTATCTATTCATTGCCTCTGATTTATGAGAAGAAGACAAGAGTAGGACCACCGACATTATAGCTCTATCTTATACTAATTGTTTAATTAATTGCACTACCCTTAATTAGTTGTTTTCGTGTGATCTATAATCAGATAAAATTGTGTAAAAGTAAACGCTATTATTTATATTAAAGTAAATTGTTTATACTATACCGCTTGAAAGGCGACCTTTTTTCGAATTCTTACATAAATGCGGGATAGTCTGTGCACTAAATTGCCCTTGCTCACTAGCCCTTAATTTACTAAACTTTCGGATATCCGAACCCGGATGGTTCTAAGAAATTCATATGATATCCTGCTGAAATTGCACAATTGCCAAGTAAATTTTATACTATAATTTTGATATTAAACCTCGTACTCCGATTCGTCTACAATCAGAACTTGGAATTGCCATGTGTTGATATTCAAACTCCATGATGCTTTAAAAATTAAAAATATTAGAAAGTCATATATTCATAATATGTTTCGGGAAAGATATGATTAAACAAATTAATAATAAGTGACCAGGACAACTGGTTCTTCACCAATCGATGGTTTTATAAGGAATCAAAATAGAGCACAAGTGGTGAAGCCATTTAGGCCTACATGCATTGAATTTCTGATAATAAAAAATATTATTTTATAAATACATAGAATCACATGAAAACTTAATAAAAGCGTAGCATAGAAAACCTTAAATCTGAAAAGATAAACAAAAACTTCCTCTCTCTAGAATGAAATTTTCTCTCAGCGACAGCTAAAATGACGAGAAAATCGAAGGCTGGAGGAGGAAGGCAGCAGAGTCCGGAGAGCAGGCAGCCTCCATCTACAGTACGGATAGGAGTGTCAAGCTCGGCGGATGCAAAGAAAATTCGTAACATCAATGTATTACAAGGAATTGTGCCGCTAGATTTGCATAATTGTTCGACATCGAATGCTACACAGGAAACACCGGTGGAGAGATTGCAAGGTGATGTAAAAGATTACAATTTGTTAGGTAAACAATCATGGGCTGATCTGGTGGATAATGAGGAAGAATGTGGTGAGATACAGGCAAAATCGCAAAACCTAGAACCCAAAATGAAGCTATGGAGTAAAATTGTGGCCAATAGCCCTGTACCGGAGGATTTTGATTTGAAAACCAGGATCCGATCCAGCAAAATGTCAAAACTTACGATGGAAGACATTAAGGATGAGGTGGAATACTGGAACAGTGCAGTCATATGCTATGTATTGGGGTCTAACCCCCCAGCTGCAGTGATGAATGAGTACTTCCATAGAATTTGGGGGGAAATAGAAATTGACAAAGTCGTGCAAGTTAATAGAGGAGTCTTCCTGGTGAGATTCACACAAATTGAAAGCTGAGTGAAAGCTGTGGAAGATAGTATCCAGATGTTCGACAAAAAGCCAGTGATAGATCCTTGGTCTCCTGAAATCGACACAAGGAAAGAAACTTTCATCAAAGTGCCGATATGAATATGATTACCAGAACTTGATATTAAGTACTGAGGACAGAATGCACTAAACAAAATTGCATGACTAGTAGGGAATCCATTGAAGGCTGATAGAGCTACAATAATGAAGGAGGTGATGACTTTTGCTAGGGTGCTTGTGGAGGTTGCCTTAGATCAGCCTTACCCAACGAGCATCATATTTGAAAATAAGTATGGCAAAATTATTGAGCAAAGGGTACATTATGAATGGAAACCTACATGTCATGGATGTAACAACCATGGGCATGAAATTAAGTAATGCATGAAACAAATGCAATTAGAGAAACAGAAGGCAAACCATAATGGAAAGGAACAAGATCAAAATAAGACAGAGAATGACAATAGAGTGAAAATGCAAAAGGTGGGACAAAATAACAAAGGGGTCAATGATACTCAAAATACAGGACATGTACAGAATGTGGGTAGTGTAAAGATTAACAACCCAAAAAGAGTCATGAGAGCTTCAAGTAATGAGAAAACAATATGCATAAGGAACTCTTTTGGGGAACTGGGGAGGCCAGCAATATGGGGTTAGTAGAGCAGGGGAATGGTATAATAAAAACTATGGCTCAGGGAGGGAAAGGTGACCTTAAACGGGGTAAGGGTGGGGGCTTCCCCCCATCTAAAGGATAGCATCGGATTTTAGAATATCAGAGGACTAAATAGGCCAAACAAACATATGGAAGTCAATATATTTATTCATCAATGCAAAGTTGGCCTATATGATCTTCTGAAAACTAAGATTAAGAGAAGCAATGCACAAAAGGCTTTAATCTATGTAGAGGCTGGTCACTTACAAACAATTTGGGAGCACATTCAGTGGGAAGAATATGGATGGTATGGAAGCCATCAATAATGCAGGTTCCGAATATTTCATTTCTGAGCAAATGATGCATTGTGTAGTAATGCACATGGGTACTGGATTGAAATACAACATACCTTTTGTACATGGATTTAATGATCCAGCACTACGAAGATCATTATGGCAGGATATTAGAAAAATAAATAGTAATGTAGTTGGCCCATGGGTAATCATGGGAGATTTTAATTGTGCACTACATAAGGAGGACAGAATAGGGAGACCTGTAGTAATGTCTGAAATTAAGGAGTTCAGAGCTTGTGTGGCTGTGTGGACTGCAGGATCTAAGGTGATGAGGTGCTTATTTCACTTGGAATAACAAACAAGAAGGGGAGGACAGATTATATAGTAGGATAGAAAGAATTCACTCACTCTCAATTGTGTCTTCTAAAAATACTAAGCGGGCGTTGCAAATATAATCTGAGTATTAGCCCAGAGTCAAATTCCACAGGGAATTAACCTATCAATTATTGTTGTTAGAGTACTAGATTCTCAATGATCAACTTTCCCAAAAGTTATGAATATTACTTGGTGTTGTTTTTACTACTACAGCTGAACAAAATTAATAAAACTAAGATTAACTAACAAGAAGTTGTAAGCAATTGGATTAAAGGTCTAAGGTTATGGTTTCCCCACGTTGTTGATTTCCCTTATTGTATATTTTTTTATAGTTTCGACTTAGTTATCTCTATCAATCATGAACCCCGCAGTTATCATAAATCTTTCCCAAGTAATTATGATAATTTACTAACCGCACTTTCCCAAGTTACGCTAGCTAGATTTCATTACAGTTCACTTTAGATTGCACTCGAGGTATCGTTATCCCTAATCCAACCTCTAAACCCTCGGTTATGGATCCCTCATATACTTTGGGAGTGGTGTTGTTCAACAACTACCTAAATATGCGCTCTCTCCCGAGCAGATACACACTAAATAGGAACAGCTAATTGATGGCCTTTCAATCAA
The DNA here is from genome assembly GCA_005239495.1 of Nicotiana undulata. Classification (NCBI taxonomy): domain Eukaryota; kingdom Viridiplantae; phylum Streptophyta; class Magnoliopsida; order Solanales; family Solanaceae; genus Nicotiana; species Nicotiana undulata. Next base: position 45,964 of record ML266510.1, read on the forward strand.
CTACAATAAGAACGTAGTTGAACAAATAGAGATTTAAAACCAAGCAAAATTATATTATTATAACAACAAGTTCATCCTCAACGGGTTCCACCAAAACCTTAGATTAAAGAAGTTAGCTACTCATGCTCAAACACAATAAAAACTCAAAAGAAATCATAATTCTCAAAATAAAGATCAAAGAAAGAGAATAGAAAAACTCTAATTGTTGCTTGTCTTCTCACAATGATTCTTGCCTCCTACTTGAGTCTAAAAATAAGCATGGTAGTCTCTTGGGCGAGTTTATAATATTTAAATAGGTTTAGGCTAATTATTTCCGTATTTTGCACTTTGGTCCTTCGATTTTTCTGGCCTTTCAGTACTCGCCCGCGGTCGCGGCAGGAACACGGCGCGACCGCGGTGAATCACACACATTTTGAATCTTCACTGCCTCACCCACCGCACTCCAGCCGCGGCCGACCGCGATCGCGGTGGGCTCCTTAGGTTAAAATATTAATCAAAACTATATTAATATAACAACGAGTTCATCCCCAACGGGTTTCACCAAAACCTTAGGTTAAAATATTTAGCTACTCATAACAATGATAAAAACTACAAAAGAATTTATAGTCAATGGTAAAAGAACAAAAGAGGAAGATATGGACTGATGCCCAAATTGCCTCCTCGCCTATTGCCCTTGCTTTTCTTGGTCTAAACTCTAAAACCTGATTCTCCTCTTCTCTTGGACGAATTGAACCTTTTATAGTTTGTGTAGATTGGCCTTGGACTTCCAAAAGTAACCCTCAAATAACATTTCACGCGTCTGGACTAGCGCGGGCGCGCTAATGCCCGCGCTAGTGGGGTTTTATTCTGTCTCGTTGAACTTTTAGTCTTTTAATTCGCCCACAAGATACCCCATGGCCTATTCTACTCCAATATTTGCCTGGATCACCATCATAAGTCTTCATTAAGGTATTGTACTCCTGTGAAACACAAAAATCACCATTAGAGCCAATTTTTTCATTATTTAACAAACGTAAGACAGTAAAGCATCATTAATTTAGAGTATAAACATATTCCAAACTATACAAATTTAGCCTATTATCAATGTTCTTATATATCAGGATTTGGTGAGGTTGTATAAGAGGAAATCTAACACGAAAAGCTGCCTAATCAAAATAGATTTGAGGAAAGCCTATGATACTATAGAGTGGAACGTTGTACAGGAGATGCTATATGCTCTGAATTTTCCAAGTAAGTTCATTAAATGAATAATGACATGTATAACTACACCCAAATACTCAATAGCAATAAATGAGAGGGGGGTTATATGGGAACATAGAGGGAAGGAGAGGCTTGCAGCAAATGTCACCATTAATCTTTGTAATATGTATGGAGTACTTCACGAGAATCATGCGTCAAGTAGCCACACTATAGGGGTTTGCATATCACTCAAAAGGCAATGGTTTACAACTGAACCACTGGTGCTTTGCAGATGATATGGTCATGTTCTGCAAAGGAGAAATACAATATGTTATATTAATTCTAAGGGGACTAGCTAGCTTCTCAAATGCATCAGGGCTGACTACCAATGCAACCAAGTCCAACATCTACAGTGCTAATATGGATAGGCAAAGTATGGAAGACATATGTTAATTGACTAGGTACAAGAAAGGAACACTACCATTTAGGTACCTAGTAGTGCCAATTTTAGCAAAAGAAATCTCATACGTGGATTGTGAAATGTTAGTAGATAAGATGTGTGCCAGAATTCAAAGTTGGGGAACAAGGAATCCGTTGTATGCAGGGAGAGTGCTACTACTAAACTCAGTCTTAATGCACATTCACTTCTACTTGTCTTGTATATTCATCCTACCAAAGAAGATATTGAAAAGTATAACAACAATATGTAGGAACTTCTTGTGGGATGGGAAAGTCAACACAAACAAAGTGCCATTGGTAGCTTGGGAGCTAGTATGTAGACCTAAATAAGAAGGTGGGCTGGGGAACATAGATTGTGAGCTATGGAATCAAGCAGCAATTTCAACGTATGTGTGGAATATAGTGAAGAAGGCTGATAATCTTTGGGTAAAGTGGGTGGATCATCTACACTTAAAAGGAGCATCATAGTAGGAGTACCAACCTCCCCAAGATTGTTGCTGGTAATGGAGGAAAATATGCTCAATTCATGACAAATTTGCAGCTGGATATGTCTAGGAGGGCAGGCTATCAGTGATTTAGGGTTGGGCATATATCGGGTAAAATCAATAACCCGGACCATAGTTGTTTATCTCGGATTATTGGGTTAACGGTTTGGTAACAGTTTAGAATTTTTTCACTATTAGGTTATCGGTTCGGGCCTCGATTTTGCCAATTTTGTTAATGGGTTAACCGATAACCCAATAAAAATTAATAAAATTATGTTTTTACCCTCATGTATATACATATGCTAGGGTTTCAGTTCATTCTCTCTTATTCTTTCTCAACCGCACTCTTATGTTGCTTCATCGTCATTCTTCATAGAACTTACTAGTTACTCCTAAGATAAGTCTTTAGTCTTATAAATTAGGCTTTTAATTTCTATAACAAAATTCATTTCATATAGGGGTTTCTCTATGGTTTCTTTTTTCAGGTTAGGCATTTGACAAATGACATCCAGTTTATCTTGGACTGTTCGAGGGCTTCAACGCTTGTGGAAGTGCAGGTATTATGTGAAACAAAAATTCTAAATCAACTATTGTTGTTATCATATTGGAGGAGGCAGCTAATGCCTCGGAACATTTTGTGGGAATTGTTGTAGTTTGATAAGTATTTATCCACTGGTTTTTTGGTGAAGCTTATAAGGATTGAGTAGTTGTTGTCTTGTTAACTTGAATTTGAACTGCTAATACTATATATTTGGACTTGTTAATTTTAAGGTGAAATTGCTACTACTTTGTTCTATTATTAATGTAGTTGGACAATTATTGTTTAAGAATTAGTACTATTTCAGTTATGGCCACTAGACAGAACGAAGAAATGGGTAGTAAACTATATGTGAATTCTTCTCTTTTTTGCTTAACTCCAGTGAATTGTCTTCTCTTTTTCGCTTAACTCTAGATTGAGTTATCTTGTCAGGTAAACGATAACTAAACTGATAATGATCGATAACCGATTGACCGATACCCGATAAACAATATCTTATCAGTTCGGTATCGATTTATCAAATTTGTAAACCGATAACCGATATGCTAAATCGATAATATTCATAACTGAACTGAACCGACCGATGCCCACCCTTACAGTGAATGTACAATACACAAGGCAACGACTACAATTGGAGACAAGGAAGTATAGAGGATTGGGAGGGTAGGAGATGGGTTTGGAATAAATGCAACACCCTAAAACATAGCTTCATATGTTGGTTAGCTATGCATAGAAGGCTGTTAACTGGAGAGAGATTAGTTCGGTTAAAAATTTGTCAAGAAACTAATTGTGCCATATGTGGGGGGAGGAGGGGGGGGATCGAAACAACATATGACTTATAATTTGATTGCCCATTTTCAAAAGCATGTGTACAAGAAATGCTGGTATGGATGAATATGAGGGTGCAGCAATAGGAGCTGAAGGAATCTAGACTCATATGACTAGAAGAATAAGAGGCAAGATATGCAGACAAGTAACAATTTCGATACTGGCAGCTGTAACGACCCGGTCGGTCATTCCGAGAGTTATAGCCCTGTTTTCCCCATTACTGCTTCTTTAGGTGTTGTTCAACTATATTGTATGGTATCGGGTTGGGTGGTTCGGGTCCAAAGCGTCCTTGGAGTGAAATAAGACACTTAGTCACTTATTTAGAAAGCTAAGTTGGAAAAGTCAATCGGAAGTTGACTTATGAGTAAAAGAATTTGGAATTTTTTGGTTCGGTTAGCTTCGTTGGGTGATTTTAGACTTAGAAGTGCGTCCGGAATGTAATTTGGAGGTCTGTGGTAGGATTAGGCTTGAATTGGCGAAAGTTGAAAATTTGACGATTTTGGTCGGTAGTGGAAAATTGGGTATCGGGGTCGGAATGGATTTTCGGAAGTTGAAGTAGGTTCGTAGTGTCATTTGTGACATGTGTGAAAAATTTGAGGTCATTCAGACGTGGTTTGGAAGGTTTTGGCGTCGTTGGCAAATTTTGGAAGTTTAGAAGTTCTTAGGCTTGAATCCGAGGTTGATTTGGTGTTTTGGTGTTGTTTTGGGTGTTCTGAAGGTTCTACTAAGTTCGTGTATTGATATAGGACTAATTGTTATTATTTGTTGAGGCCCCTAGGGCCTCGGGTGTGTTTTGGGTGATTAACGGATCAGATTGTTGAAGTTAAAAGTGTTGTTTTTCTAGTGTTTGAAGTTCTGGTGTTTTTCCGCACCTGCGGATGGGGAGCCGCAGGTGCCATGGTCGCAGATGCGGATGGCTGAGCGCGGATGTGGAATTTGGCCAACTGGCATTGAGTGCAGGTGCAGAGGCATTGTCGCACCTGCGAGCTCGCAGGTGCGAGGGGACATCCGCAGATGCAGAAAATGGGCGGATAAGTGAAATCTGCAAGTGCGCTCTCAGAACAGCAGATGCGGTTGCGCAGGTGCGAGGATGGGGTCCGCAGGTGCAAGACTTATGGGCAAAAACTATAAAAGTTATACTTCACGAATATTTGCCCATTTCACCATTGTTGGCCGGATTTTGAGCTTTAGGTAGAGACTTTCAAGAGGGAATCGAGAGATATCAGTGCGGTAAGTTACTTGAATTTTATTAAGTGTGTTTATGATGATTTTTCCACTATTTAGTCCTGAAATTAGTAGGAATTTAGGGTGAAGTTAAAGGGGTTAGAGCATGAGTTTTGGAGAGTTTGAGGTGAGGATTTGAGGGACCAAACGGAGTCGAATTTTGACGAATTTGATATGGTTAGACTCGGGAGTGAACGAGCTTTTTAGTTCTGCATATTTTGACAGGTTTCGAGACCTGGGCCCGGGGGCATGGTTTTAGCCTATTTCGGGTTTCAGACTTATTTTTGTAGCTTTTCTTGTGGAATTCGTTTCTTTAGCTTATGTTGATAGTATTATTCTGGTTATGGATATATTCAAAGCTTTTGGAGACCGAGCTGAGGGTCGAGGGCATCTCGGAGTAGGATTTTACGCTGTTAAGGTAAGTAATATTTTTTATCTCTGGCTTTGAGGGTATACACCCGGAGAACTTGATATCATGTGACTGTTTGGAGGCGATACCCACGCTAGGTGACATGCGTGTGAGTGTACTCCGCGAGGGATTGAGACTTGGTCCGTTCCGTGAGGGTGTGAGGCCTAATAGCCATTATCTGTGTTTATGTGTTTACATGTCTGTTAAACTTGACTGCTTTCGTGTTAGAGATCATGCTTAGTCTTTATTCATGCTCACATTAGTTGTACTCAGTCATAAAAATTCTTGTACATGTTACCTCAGTCTCTATTATTTTGGTGATAAACTGTAATACTTGATTTGGATTGCTTTTCTTTATTTATTGAAAACTGTGAGCCTAGAGAGGTACATGACTGAAATGAGGTCGAGGGCCTGTTATGATATGTTTTACTATAGCACGTGTGTTGTCCAAGCAGATACAAATTGTACTATAGCACGTGAGTTGTCCGTGCGGATCCAGATATGATATGATAGCACGTGAGTTGTCCGTGCAGCACGTGAGTGGTCCATGCAGATTAGTGCTTGGGTTGTAGGAGCCCCTCCGTAGTCTGAACACCCCCCCCCCCCCAAGGGGGGGCATTTACCCCTTTCCTTTTTCA
>MDKH01095668.1:0-19566 GCA_005239495.1 Nicotiana undulata
TGCTGGCATCAACAAGTGAGTGGGGACCCTATGTTGGAAAGTCATCAGGTTATGCTGGCATCAGCTAGGGAGTGGAGACCCTATGTTTGAAGGTAAATCAGGTTATGCTGGCATCAACTAGAGAGTGGGGACCCTATGTTGGAAAGTCATCAGGTTATGCTAGCATCAATTAGAGAGTGGGGACCTAATTTGGAAAGAAATCAGGTTATGCTGGCATCAACTAGGGAGTGGGGACCCTATGTTGGAAAGTCACCAAGTTATGCTGGCATCAACTAGGGAGTGGGGACCCTATGTTGGAAAATCGTCTGGTTATGATGGCATCAAGTTGATGCCAGCATAACTTGGTGACTTTCCAACATAAGGTCCCCAATCCCTAGTTGATGCCAACATAACCTGATGACTTTCCAACATAGGGTCTCCTCTCCCTAGTTGATGCAAGCATAACCTGATGACTTTCCAACATAGGGTCCACCACACTCTCTAGTTGACGCCAACATAACTTAATGAATTTCCAACATAGGGTCCCTACTCCCTAGTTGATGCCAGCACAACCTGATGACTTTACAAAATAGGGTCACCACTCTCTAGTTGATTCCAACATAACCTGTTGACTTTCACACATAGTGTCCCCACTTCTTAGTTGATGCCAGCATAACCTGGTGACTTTACAATATAGGGTCTCCACTCTCTAGTTGATGCCAGCACAACCTGATTATTTTCTAACATAGAGTCCCCACTCCCTAGTTTATTCCAGCATAACGTGATGACTTTCCAACATAGGGTCCCCACTCCCTAGTTGATGCCATCATAACCTGATGACTTTCCAACATAGGATCCACACTCCCTAGTTGATGCAAGAATAACCTGATTGACTTCCATATAGGGTCTCCATTCCCTATTTGGTGGAAGCATAACCTGCTGACTTTCAAACATAGGGTCCCAACTCTCTAGTTGATGTTAGCGTAACCGCATGACTTTCCAACATAGGTTCCCCACTCCCTAGTTCATGCCAGCATAAGCTGATGACTTTCCAACATAGGGTCCCAACTCCCTAGTTGATGCCAGCTTAACTTTATGACTTTTAAACATAGGTCCCCCACTCCATAGTTGATGCCAGCAAAACCTGACGACTTTCAAACATAGGGTCCCCCCTCCCTAGTTGATGCCAGCTTAACTTTATGACTTTTAAACATAGGTCCCCCACTCCATAGTTGATGCCAGCAAAACCTGACGACTTTCAAACATAGGGTCCCCCCTCCCTAGTTGATGCCAGCATAACCAGGCGACTTTCCAACATAGTTTCCACATTCCCTAGTTCATGTCAGCATAGCGTGATGACTTTCCAACATAGAGTCTCCACTCCCTTGTTGATGCCAGCATAACCTGGTGACTTTCCAACATATAGTCACCACTCCCTAGTTGATTCCAACATAACCTGATGACTTTTCAACATAGGGTCTCCACTCCCTAGTTTATGCAAGCATAACCTTATGAATTACCAACATAGGGTCTCCACTCCCTAGTTGATGCCGGCGTAACCTGTTGACTTTTCAACATATGGTCTCCACTCCCTATTTGATGCCATCATAACCTGAAGAATTTCCAACATAGGGTCCCCACTCCCTAGTTAATGGAAGCATAACCTGACGACTTTCTGACATAGGGTCCTCACTCCCTAGTTGATGCAAGCATAACCTAATTGACTTCCATATAGGGTCTCCATTCCCTAGTTGGTGCCAGCATAACCTGATGACTTTCCAACATAGGGTCCCCACTCTCTAGCTGATGTTAGCGTAACCGCATGACTTTCCAACATAGGGTCCCCACTCCCTAGTTGATGCCATCATAAGCTGATGACTTTCCAACATAGGGTCCCCACTCCCTTGTTGATGCCAGCTTAACTTTATGACTTTCAAACATAGGTCCCCCACTCCATAGTTTATGCCAGCATAACCTGACGACTTTCCAACATAGGGTCCCCCCTCCCTAGTTGATGCCAGCATAACCAGAAGACTTTCCAACATAGTTTCCCCATTCCCTTGTTGATGTCAGCATAACGTGATGACTTTCCAACTTAGGTCCCCACTCCCTTGTTGATTCCAGCATAACCTGATGACTTTCCAACATAGGATACCCATTCCCTAGTTGATGCCAGCATAACCTAATTGACTTTCCAACATGGGGTCTCCACTACCTAGTTGATGCCAGCATAACTTAGTGACTTTCCAACATAAGGTCCCCAATCCCTAGTTGATGCCAACATAACCTGATGACTTTCCAACATAGGGTCTCCACTCCCTACTTGATGCAAGCATAACCTGATGACTTTCCAACATAAGGTCCACCACACTCTCTAGTTGATGCCAAGATAACCTAATGAATTTCCAACATAGAGTCCCCACTCCCTAGTTGATGCCAGCACAACCTGATGACTTTACAAAATAGGGTCACCACTCTCTAGTTGATTCCAACATAACCTGTTGACTTTCACACATAGTGTCCCCACTTCTTAGTTGAGGCCAGCATAAACTGGTGACTTTACAATATAGGGTCTCCACTCTCTAGTTGATGCCAGCATAACCTGATGACTTTCCAACATAGGGTCCCCACTCTCTAGTTGATGTTAGCGTAACCGCATGACTTTCCAACATAGGTTCCCCACTCCCTAGTTGATGTCAGCATAAGCTGATGACTTTCCAACATAGGGTCCCCACTCCCTAGTTGATGCCAGCTTAACTTTATGACTTTTAAACATAGGTCCCCCACTCCATTGTTGATGCCAGCATAACCTGACGACTTTCCAACATAGGGTCCCCCCTCCCTAGTTGATGCCAACATAACCAGACGACTTTCCAACATAGTTTCCCCATTCCCTAGTTGATGTCAGCATAACGTGATGACTTTCAAACATAGGGTCCCCACTCCCTAGTTGATGCCGGCATAACCTGATTGACATTCCAACATAGGGTCTCCACTCCCTTATTGATGACAACACAACTAGGTGACTTTGCAGTGTTGGGTCCCCACTCCTTAGTTGATGCCAACAAAACCTGTTGAATTTCCAACATAGGGTCCCCACTCCTTAGTTGATGCCAACACAACAAAATGACTTTACAAAATAGGGTCACCACTCTCTAGTTGGTTACAGCATAACCTGTTGACTTTCACACATAGTGTCCCCACTTCTTAGTTGATGCCAGCATAACCTGATGACTTTACAACATAGGGTCCCCACTCCCTAGTTGATGCCAGCATAACCTGATGATTTTCCAACATAGGGTCTCCACTCCCTAGTTGATTCAAGCATAACCTGATGACTTTCCAACATAGGGTCCACACTCCCTAGTTAATGCCAGCATAACCTTGTGACTTTCCAACTTAGGTCCCCTCTCCTTAGTTGATTCCATCATAGGGTCCCCACTCCCTAATTGATACCAACATACCCTGATTGACTTTCCAACATAGAGTCTCCACTCCCTTGTTGATGCCAGCATAATCTGGTGACTTTCCAACATAGGGTCCCCACTCCCTAGTTGATGCCAGCTTAACTTTATGACTTTCAAACATAGGTCCCCCACTCCATAGTTGATGTCAGCATAACCTGACGACTTTCCAACATAGGGTACCCCCAACCTAGTTTATTCCAGCATAACCAGACGACTTTCCAACATAGTTTCCCCATTCCCTTGTTGATGTCAGCATAACATGATGACTTTCCAACTTAGGTCCACACTCCCTTGTTGATTCCAGAATAACCTGATGACTTTCCAACATAGGATACCCATTCCCTAGTTGATGCCAGCATAACCTAATTGACTTTCCAACACAGGGTCTCCACTACCTAGTTGATGCCAGCATAACTTGGTGACTTTCCAACATAAGGTATCCACTCCCTAGTTGATGCAAGCATAACCTGATGACTTTCCAACATAGGGTCCACCACACTCTCTATTTGATGCCAACATAACTTAATGAATTTCCAACATAGGGTCCCCACTCCCTAGTTGATGCCGGCATAACCTGATTGACATCCCAACATAGGGTCTCCACTCTCTAGTTGATGCCAGCACAACCTGATTATTTTCTAACATATAGTCCCCACTCCCTAGTTTATTCCAGCATATCGTGATGACTTTCCAACATAGGGTCCCCACTCCCTTATTGATGACAACATAACTTGATGACTTTGCAGCGTAGGGTCCCCACTCCCTAGTTGATGCCAGCATAACATGTTGACTTTCCAACATAGTGTCACAACTCCCTAGTTGATGCCAACATAACTTAATGAATTTTCAACATAGGGTCCCCACTCCCTAGTTGATGCCAGCACAACCTGATGACTTTACAAAATAGGGTCACCACGCTGTAGTTGATTCCAGCATAACTTGTTGACTTTCACACATAGTGTCCCCACTTCTTAGTTGATTCCAGCATAACCTGATTGACTTTCAAACATATGGTCCCCACTCCCTAATTTATGCCAGCACAACCTGATGACTTTACAAAATAGTGTCACCACTCTCTAGTTGATTCCAGCATAACCTGTTGACTTTCACACATAGTGTCCCCACTTCTTAGTTGATGCCAGCATAACCTTATTGACATTCCAACATATGGTCTCCACTCCCTAATTGATGCCAGCATAACCTGGTTACTTTCCAATATAGGGTCTCCACTCTCTAGTTGATGCCAGCACAACCTGATGATTTTCTAACATAGAGTCCCCACTCCCTAGTTGATGCCAGTATAACCTGGTGACTTTCCAACATAGGGTCCCCACTCCCTAGTTTATGCCAGCATAACCTTATGAATTTCCAACATAGGGTCTCCACTCCCTAGTTGATGACAGCATAACCTGATGACTTTCCAACATAGGGTCCCCACTTACTAGTTGATGCCAGCATATTTTTGTGACTTTCCAACATAAGGTCCCCACTCCCTAGTTGATGCCAGCATAACTTAATGAATTTCCAACATAGAGTCCCCACTCCCTAGTTGATGCCAGCACAACCTGATGACTTTACAAAATAGGGTCACCACTCTCTAGTTGATGCCAGCATAACTTAATGAATTTCCAACATAGAGTCCCCACTCCCTAGTTGATGCCAGCACAACCTGATGACTTTACAAAATAGGGTCACCACTCTCTAGTTGATGCCAGCATAACCTAGTTGACTTTCCAACATAGGGTCTCCACTCCCTAATTGATGCCAACATAACCTGGTGAGTTTCCAATATAGGGTCTCCACTATCTAGTTGATGCCAGCACAACCTGATAATTTTCTAACATAGAGTCCCTACTCCCTAGTTTATTCCAGCATAACGTTATGAATTTCCAAGATTGGGTCCCCACTCCCTAGTTGATGCCAGCATAACCTGGTGACTTTCCAACATAGGGTCTCCACTCCGTAGTTGAAGCAAGCATAACATATGACTTTCCAACATAGGGTCCCCACTCCCTAGTTGATGCCAGCATAACCTGGTGACTTTCCAACATAGGGTCTCCACTCCCTAGTTTATGCCAGCATAACCTCACGATTTTCAAACATAGGGTTCCCACGCCCTAGTTGCTGGCAACATAACCTGATGACTTTCCAACTTAGGTCCCCACTCCCTAGTTGATTCCAGCATAATCTGATGACTTTCCAATATAGGATCCCCATTCCCTAGTTGATGCCAGCATAACCTAATTGAATTTCCAACACAGGGTCTCCACTACCTAGTTGATGCCAACATAACTTGGTGACTTTCCAACATAAGGTCCCCACTCCCTAGTTGATACCAACATAACCTGATGACTTTCCAACATAGGGTCTCCACTCCGTAGTTGAAGCAAGCATAACCATATGACTTTCCAACATAGGGTCCACCACACTCTCTAGTTGATGCCAGCATAACTTAATGAATTTCTAACATAGGGTCCCCACTCCCTAGTTGATACCAGCACAACCTGATGACTTTACAAAATAGGGTCACCACTCTCTAGTTGATTCCAGTATAACCTGTTGACTTTCACACATAGTGTCCCCACTTCTTAGTTGTTGCCAGCATAACCTTATTGACTTTCCAACATAGGGTCTCCACTCCCTAATTGATGCCAGCATAACCTGGTGGCTTTCTAATATAGGGTCTCCACTCTCTAGTTGATGCCAGCACAACCTGATGATTTTCTAACATAGAGTCCCCACTCGCTAGCTTATTCCAGCATAACGTGATGACTTTCCAACATAGGTTCCCCACTCCCTAGTTGATGCCGACATAACCTGATTGACATTCCAACATAGGGTCTCCACTCCCTTGTTGATGCCGGCATAACTTGCTGACTTTCCAACGTAGGGTCTCCACTCCTTTGTTGAAGCCAGCATAACCTGGTGACTTTCCAACATAGGGTCCCCACTCCCTAGTTGATGCCAGCATAACCTGATGACGTTCGAACAAAGGGTCTCTACTCCCTAGTTGATGCCAGCTTAACTTGACGACTTTCCAACATAGGGTCCCCCCTCCCTAGTTGATGCCAGCATAACCAGACGACTTTCCAACATAGTTTTACCATTCCCTAGTTGATGTCAGCATAATGTGATGACTTTCAAACATAGGGACCCCACTCCCTAGTTGATGCCGGCATAACCTGATTGACATTCCAACATAGGGTCTCCACTCTCTTATTGATGACAACATAACTTGGTGACTTTGCAGCGTAGGGTCCCCACTCCCTAGTTGATGCCAGCATAACCTGTTGACTTTCCAACATAGTGTCTCCACTCCCTAGTTGATGCCAGCATAACTTGATGAATTTCCAACATAGGGTCCCCCCTCCCTAGTTGTTGCCAGCATAACCAGACGACTTTCCAACATAGTGTCTCCACTCCCTAGTTGATGCCAGCATAACTTAATGAATTTCCAACATAGGGTCCCCACTCCCTAGTTGATGCCAGCACAACCTGATGATTTTCTAACATAGAGTCCCCACTCCCAAGTTTATTCCAGCATAACGTTATGACTTTACAACGTAGGGTCCCCACTCCCTAGTTGATGCCAGCATAACCTGGTGACATTCCAACATAGGGTCCCCACTCCCTAGTTTATGACAGCATAACCTTATGAATTTCTAACATAGGGTCTCCACTCCCTAGTTGATTCCAGCATAACCTGTTGACTTTCACACATAGTGTCCCTACTTCTTAATTGATGCCAGCATAACCTGGTGACTTTCCAATATAGGGTCTCCACTCTTTAGTTGATGCCAGCACAACCTGATGATTTTCTAACATAGAGTCCCCACTCCCTAGTTTATTCCAGCATAACGTTATGACTTTCCAACGTAGGGTCCCCACTCCCTAGTTGATGCCAGCATAACCTGGTGACTTTCCAACATAGGGTCCCCACTCCCTAGTTTATGCCAGCATAACCTTATGAATTTGTAACATAGGGTCACCACTCCCTAATTGATGACAGCATAACCTGATGACTTTCCAACATAGGGTCCCCACTCACTAGTTGATGCCAGCATAACCTCACGATTTTCCAACATAGGGTTCCCACTCCCTAGTTGCTGGCAACATAACCTGATGACTTTCCAGCTAAGGTCCCCACTCCCTAGTTGATTCCAGCATAACATGATGACTTTCCAATACAGGATCCCCATTCCCTAGTTGATGCCAGCATAACCTGTTGACTTTCCAACATAGTGTCTCCACTCCCTAGTTGATGCCAGCACAACCTGATGACTTTACAAAATAGGGTCACCACTCTCTAGTTGATTCCAGCATAACCTGTTGACTTTCACACATAGTGATCCCACTTCTTAGTTGATGCCAGCATAACCTGATTGACTTTCCAACATAGGGTCTCCACTCCCTAATTGATGCCAACATAACCTGGTAACTTTTCGATATAGCGTCTCCACTCTCTAGTTGATTCCAGCACAACCTGATGATTTTCTAACATAGAGTCCCCACTCCCAAGTTTATTCCAGCATAAGGTTATGACTTTCCAACGTAGGGTCCCCACTCCCTAGTTGATGCCAGCACAACCTGATTACTTTACATAATAGGGTCACCACTCCCTAGTTGATTCCAGCATAACCTGTTGACTTTCACACATAGTGTCCCCACTTCTTAGTTGATGCCAGCATAACCTGATTGACTTTCCAACATAGGGTCTCCACTCCCTAATTGATGCCAGCATAACCTGGTGACTTTTCAATATAGGGTCTCCCCTCTCTAGTTGATGCCAGCACAACCTGATGATTTTCTAACATAGAGTCCCCACTCCCTAGTTTATTCCAGCATAAGGTTATGACTTTCCAACGTAGGGTCCCCACTCCCTAGTTGATGCCAGTATAACCTGGTGACTTTTCAACATAGGGTCCGCACTCCCTAGTTTATGCTAGCATAACCTTATGAATTTCCAGCATAGGGTCCCCACTCCCTAGTTGATGACAGCATAACCTGATGACTTTCCAACATAGGGTCCCCACTTACTAGTTGATGCCAGCATAACCTGACGATTTTCCAACATAGGGTTCCCACTCCCTAGTTGCTGCCAACATAACCTGATGACTTTCCAACTTAGGTCCCCACTCCCTAGTTGATTCCAGCATAACCTGATGACTTACCAACATAGGGTCCCCATTCCCTTGTTGATGCCAACATAACCTAATTGAATTTCCAACACAGGGTCTCCACTACCTAGTTGATGCCAGCATAACTTGGTGACTTTCCAACATAAGGTCCCCACTCCCTAGTTGATGCCAACATAACCTGATGACTTCCCAACATAGGGTCTTCACTCCCTAGTTGATGCAAGCAAAACCTGATGACTTTCCACCATAGGGTCCACCACACTCTCTAGTTGATGCCGACATAAGTTAATGCATTTCCAACATAGGGTCCCCACTCCGTAGTTGATGCCAGCACAACCTGATTACTTTACAAAATAGGGTCACCACTCTCTAGTTGATTCCAGCATAACCTGTTAACTTTCACACATAGTGTCCCCACTTCTTAGTTGATGCCAGCATAACCTGATTTACTTTCCAACATAGGGTCTCCACTCCCTAATTGATGCCAGCATAACCTGGTGACTTCCAATATAGGGTCTCCACTCTCTAGTTGATGCCAGCACAACCTGATGATTTTCTAACATAGAGTCCCCACTCCATAGTTTATTCCAGCATAACGTTATGACTTTCCAACGTAGGGTCCCCACTCCCTAGTTGATGCCAGTATAACCTGGTGACTTTCCAACATAGGGTCCCCACTCCCTAGTTTATGCTAGCATAACCTTATGAATTTCAAACACAGGGTCTCCGCTCCCTAGTTGATGACAGCATAACCTGATGACTTTCCATTATAGGGTCCCCACTCACTAGTTGATGCCAGCATTACCTGACGATTTTCCAACATAGGGTTCCCACTCCCTAGTTGCTGCCAACATAACCTGGTGACTTTCCAACTTGGGTCCCCACTCCCTAGTTGATTATAGCATAACCTGATGACTTTCCAACATAGGGTCCCCATTCCCTAGTGTATGCCAGCATAACCTAATTGAATTTCCAACACAGGGTCTTCACTACCTAGTTGATGCCAGCATAACTTGGTGACTTTCAAACATAAGGTCCCCACTCCCTAGTTGATGCCAACATTACCTGATGACTTTCCATCATAGGGTCTTCACTCCCTAGTTGATGCAAGCATAACCTGATGAATTTCCAACATAGGGTCCACCACACTCTCTAGTTGATGCCGACATAAGTTAATGAATTTCCAACATAGGGTCCCCACTCCCTAGTTGATGCCCGCACAACCTGATAACTTTACAAAATAGGGTCACCACTCTCTAGTTGATTCCAGCATAACCTGTTGACTTTCACATATAGTGTCCCCACTTCTTAGTTGATGCCAGCATAACCTGATTGACTTTCCAACATAGGGTCTCCACTCCCTAATTGATGCCAGCATAACCAGTGGCTTTCCAATATAAGGTCTCCACTCTCTAGTTGATGCCAGCACAACCTGATGATTTTCTAACACAGAGTCCCCACTCCCTAGTTTATTCCAGCATAACGTGATGACTTTCCAACATAGGGTCCCCACTCCCTAGTTGATGTCGGCATAACCTGATTAACATTCCGACATAGGGTCTCCACTCCCTTGTTCATGCCGGCATAACTTGGTGACTTTCCAACGTAGGGTCCCCACTCCCTAGTTGATGCCAGCATGACCTGGTGACTTTCCAACATAGGGTCCCCACTCCCTAGTTTATGCCAGCAAAACCTTATGAATTTCCAACATCGGGTCTCCACTCCCTAGTTGATGACAGCATAACCTGATGAAGTTCCAACATATGGTCCCCCACTCACTAGTTGATGCCAGCATAACCTGACGATTTTCCAACATAGGGTTCCCACTCCCTAGTTGCTGCCAACATAACATGATGACTTTCCAACTTAGGTCACCACTCCCTAGTTGATTCCAGCATAACCTGATGACTTTCCAACATAAGATCCCCATTTCCTAGTTGATGCCAGCATAATCTAATTGAATTTCCAACACAGGGTCTCCACTACCTAGTTGATGCCAGCATAACTTGGTGACTTTCAAACATAGGGTCCCCACTCCCTAGTTGATGCCAACATAACCTCATGACTTTCCAACATAGGGTCTCCACTCCCTAGTTGATGCAAGCATAACATGATGAATTTCCAACACAGGGTCCACCACACTCTCTAGTTAATGCCAGCATAACCTGATGACTTTCCAACATAGAGTCTCCACGCCCTTGTTAATGTGGACATAACTTGGTGACTTTGCAACGTAGGGTCCCCACTCCCTAGTGTATGCCATCATAACCTGTTCACTTTCCAACATTGGGTCCCCACTCCCTAGTAGATGCCACCATAACCTTATGACTTTCCAACATAGGGTTTCCACTCCCTAGTTGATGACAGCATAACCTGATGACTTTCCAACATAGGGTCCCCACTCACTAGTTGATGCCAGCATAACCTGACGATTTTCCAAAATAGGGTTCCCACTCCCTAGTTGCTGCCAACATAACTTGATTACGTTCCAACTTATTTCCCCACTCCCTAGTTGATTCCAACATAACCTGATGACTTTCCAACATAGGATCCCCATTCCCTAGTTGATGCCAGCATAACCTAATTGACTTTCCAACACAGGGTCTCCCCTACCTAGTTGATGCAGGCATAACTTGGTGACTTTTAAACATAGGGTCCCCACTCCCTAGTTGATGCCAACATAACCTCATGACTTTCCAACAAAGGGTCTCCACTCCCTAGTTGATGCAAGCATAACCTCATGAATTTGCAACACACGGTCCACCACACTCTCTAGTTAATGCCAGCATAACCTGATGACTTTCCAACTTAGGTTCCATCTCCCTAGTTTATTCCAGAATAACTTAATGACTTTCCAACATAGAGTCTCCACTCCCTTGTTGATGTCGACATAACTTGGTGACTTTGCAACGTAAGGGCCCCACTCCCTAGTGTATGCCATCATAACCTGTTGACTTTTTAACATAGTGTCTCCACTCCCTAGTTGATTCCAGCATAACTTAATGAATTTCTAACATAAAGTCCCCACTCCTTAGTTGGTGCCAGCACAACCTGATGACTTTACAAAATAGGGTCACCACTCTCTAGTTAATGCCAACATAACCTGATGACTTTCAAACATACGATCCCCACTTCTTAGTTGTTGACAGCATAACCTGTTGACTTTCTAACATAGGGTCCCCACTCCCTAGTTGATGCCAGCATAACCTGATGACTTTCTAAAATAGGGTCACCACACTCTAGTTGATTCCAGCATAACCTGATGACTTTCACACATAGGGTCTCCACTCCCTAATTGATGCCAGCATAACCTGGTGACTTTCCAATATAGGGTCCCCACTCTCTAGTTGATACCAGAACAACCTGATGATTTTCTAACATAGAGTCCCCACTCCCTAGTTTATTCCAGCATGACGTGATGACTTTCCAACATAGGATCCCCACTACCTAGTTGATGGCGGCATAACCTGATTGACATTCCAACATAGGGTCTCCACTCCCTTGTTGATGCCGACATAACTTGGTAACTTTCCAACGTAGGGTCCCCAGTTCCTAGTTGATGTATGCATAACCTTATGACTTTACAACATAGGGTATCCATTCCCTAGTTGATGACAGCATAACCTGATGACTTTCCAACATAGGGTCTCCACTCCCTTGTTGATGCCGACATAACTTGGTAACTTTCCACCGTAGGGTCCCCAGTTCCTAGTTGATGTATGCATAACCTTATGACTTTACAACATAGGGTATCCATTCCCTAGTTGATGACAGCATAACCTGATGACTTTCCAACATAGGGTCCCCACTCACTAGTTGATGCCAGCATAACCTGACGATTTCCAAAATAGGGTTCCCACTCCCTAGTTGCTGCCAACATAAACTGCTGACTTTCCAACTTAGGTCCCCACTGCCTAGCTGATTTTAGCATAACCTGATGACTTTCCAACATAGGATCCCCATTCCTTAGTTGATGCCAGCATAACTTATTTGACTTTCCAACACAGGGTCTCCATTACCTAGTTGATGCCAGCATAACTTGGTGACTTTTCAACATAGAGTCCCCACTCCCTAGATTATTCCAACATAACGTGATGAATTTCCAACATCGGGTCCCCACTCTCTAGTTGATGTCGGCATAACCTGATTGACATTCCAACATAGGGTCTCGACTCCCTTGTTGATGCCGGCATAACTTGGTGACTTTCCAACGCAGGGTCCCCACTCCCTAGTTGATGCCAGCATAACCTGGTGACTTTCCAACATAGGGTCCCCACTCACTAGTTGATGCCAGCATAACCTGGTGACTTTCCAACATAGGGTCCCCACTCCCTAGTAGATGCCACCATAACCTTATGACTTTCCAACATAGGGTCTCCACTCCCTAGTTGATGACAACATAACCTGATGACTTTCCAACATAGGGTCCCCACTCACTAGTTGATGCCAGCATAACCTGACGATTTTCCAACATAGGGTTCCCACTCCCTAGTTGCTGCCAACATAACCTGATTACTTTCCAACTTAGGTCCCCACTCCCTCGTTGATTCCAGCATAACCTGATGACTTTCCAACATAGGATCCCCATTCCCTAGTTGATGCCAGCATAACCTGACGATTTTCCAACATAGGGTTCCCACTCCCTAGTTGCTGCCAACATAACCTGATTACTTTCCAACTTAGGTCCCCACTCCCTCGTTGATTCCAGCATAACCTGATGACTTTCCAACATAGGATCCCCATTCCCTAGTTGATGCCAGCATAACCTAATTGACTTTCCAACACAGGGTCTCCACTACCTAGTTGATGCCGGCATAACTTGGTGACTTTCAAACATAGGGTCCCCACTCCCTAGTTGATGCCAACATAACCTCATGACTTTCCAACATAGGGTCTCCACTCCCTAGTTGATGCAAGCATAACCTGATGAATTTCCAACACAGGGTCCACCACACTCTCTAAATAATGCCAGCATAACCTGATGACTTTCCAACTTAGGTTCCCTCTCCCTAGTTTATTCAAGCATAACTTAATGATTTTCCAACATAGAGTCTCCACTCCCTTGTTGATGTCGACATAACTTGGTGACTTTGCAACGTAGGGTCCCCACTCCCTAGTGTGTTACAGCATAACCTGTTTACTTTTCAACATAGTGTCTCCACTCCCTAGTTAATTCTAACATAACTTAATGAATTTCTAACATAAAGTCCCCACTCCCTAGTTGATGCCAGCACAACCTGATGACTTTACAAAATAGGGTCACCACTCTCTAGTTAATGCCAACATAACCTGATGACTTTCCAACTTAGGTTCCCTCTCCCTAGTTTATTCAAGCATAACTTAATGACTTTCTAACATAGAGTCTCCACTCCCTTGTTGATGTCGACATAACTTGGTGACTTTGCAACGTAGGGTCCCCACTCCCTAGTGTGTTACAGCATAACCTGTTGACTTTTCAACATAGTGTCTCCACTCCCTAGTTGATTCTAGCATAACTTAATGAATTTCTAACATAAAGTCCCCACTCCCTAGTTGATGCCAGCTCAACCTGATGTCTTTCAAAAATAGGGTCACCGCTCTCTAGTTGATTCCAGCATAACCTGATGACTTTCACACATAGGGTCTCCACTCCCTAATTGATGCCAGCATAACCTGGTGACTTTCCAATATAGGGTCCCCACTCTCTAGTTGATGCCAGCACAACCTGATGATTTTCTAACATAGAGTCCCCACTCCCTAGTTTATTCCAGCATAACGTGATGACTTTCCAACATAGGGTCCCCACTCCCTAGTTGATGGCAGCATAAACTGATTGACATTCCAACATAGGGTCTCCACTCCCTTGTTGATGCCGGCATAACTTGGTGACTTTCCAACGTAGGGTCCCCACTCCTAGTTGATGCAAGCATAACCTTATGACTTTCCAACATAGGGTATCCATTCCCTAGTTGATGACAGCATAACCTGATGACTTTCCAACATAGGGTCCCCACTCACTAGTTGATGACAGCATAACCTGATGACTTTACAAAATAGGGTCACCACTCTCTAGTTGATTCCAGCATAACCTGATAACTTTCACACATTGTGTCCCTACTTCTTAGTTGATGCCAACATAACCTGATTGTCTTCCCAACATAGGGTCTCCACTCCCGAATTGATGCCAGCATAACCTGGTGACTTTTCAATATAGGGTCTCCATTCTCTAGTTGATGCCAGCACAACCTGATGATTTTCTAACATAGAGTCCCCACTCCCTAGTTTATTCCAGCATAACGTGATGACTTTCCAACATAGGTTCCCCACTCCCTAGTTGATGCCAGCACAACCTAATGACTTTACAAAATAGGGTCACAACTCTCTAGTTGATTGTAACATAACCTGATGACTTTCACACATAGTGTCCCCACTTCTTAGTTGATGCCAGCATAACCTGATTGACTTTCCAACATAGGGTCTCCTCTCCCTAATTGATGCTAGCATAACTTGGTGACTTTCCAATATATGGTCTTCACTCTCTAGTTGATCCCAGCACAACTTGATGACTTTACAAAATAGGGTCACAACTCTCTAGTTGATTGTAACATAACCTGATGACTTTCACACATAGTGTCCCCACTTCTTAGTTGATGCCAGCATAACCTGATTGACTTTCCAACATAGGGTCTCCTCTCCCTAATTGATGCTAGCATAACTTGGTGACTTTCCAATATATGGTCTTCACTCTCTAGTTGATGCCAGCACAACTTGATGACTTTACAAAATAGGGTCAGCACTCTCTAGTTGATTCCAGCATAACCTGATGACTTTCACACATAGTGTCCCCACTTCTTAGTTGATGCCAGCATAACCTGATTGACTTTCCAACATAGGGTCTCCACTCCCTAATTGATGCCAGAATAACTTGGTGACTTTCCAATATAGGGACTCCACTCTCTTGTGGATGCCAGCACCACCTGATGATTTTCTAACATAGAGTCCCCACTCCCTAGTTTATTCCAGCATAACGTGATGACTTTCCAACATCGGGTCCCCACTCCCTAGTTGATGTCGGCATAACCTGATTGACATTCCAACATAGGGTCTCCACTCCCTTGTTGATGCCGTCATAACTTGGTGACTTTCCAACGTAGGATCCCCACTCCCTAGTTGATGCCAGCATAACCTGGTGACTTTCCAACATAGGTTCCCCACTCCCTAGTAGATGCCACCATAACCTTATGACTTAACAACATAGGGTCTCTACTCCCTAGTTGATGACAACATAACGTGATGACTTTCCAACATAGGGTCCCCACTCACTAGTTGATGCCAGCATAACCTAAAGATTTTCCAACATAGGCTTCCCACTCCCTAGTTGCTGCCAACATAACCTGATTATTTTCCAACTTAGGTCCCCACTCCCTAGTTGATTCCAGCATAACCTGATGACTTTCCAACATAGGATCCCCATTCCCTAGTTGATGCCTGCATAACCTAATTCACTTTCCAACACATGGTCTCCACTACCTAGTTGATGCCAGCATAACTTGGTGACTTTCAAACATAGAGTCTCCACTCCCTAGTTGATGCCAACATAACCTCATGACTTTCCAACATAGGGTCTCCACTCCCTAGTTGATGCAAGCATAACCAGATGAATTTCCAACATAGGGTCAACCACACTCTCTAGTTAATGCCAGCATAACCTGATGACTTTCCAACTTAGGTTCCCTTTCCCTAGTTTATTCCAGCATAACTTGATGACTTTCCAACATAGGGTCCCCACTCCCTGGTTGATGGCGGCATAACATGATTGACATTCCAACATAGGGTCTCCACTCCCTTGTTGATGCCGGCATAGCTTGGTGACTTTCCAAAGTAGGGTCCCCACTCCCTAGTTGATGCCAGCACAACTTGATGACTTTACAAAATAGGGTCAGCACTCTCTAGTTGATTCCAGCATAACCTGATTACTTTCACACATAGTGTCCCCACTTCTTAGTTGATGCCAGCATAACCTGATTGACTTTCCAACATAGGGTCTCCACTCCCTAATTGATGCCAGAATAACTTGGTGACTTTCCAATATAGGGTCTCCACTCTCTTGTTGATGCCACCACCACCTGAGGATTTTCTAACATAGAGTCCCCACTCCCTAGTTTATTCCAGCATAACGTGATGACTTTCCAACATCGGGTCCCCACTCCCTAGTTGATGTCGGCATAACCTGATTGACATTCCAACATAGGGTCTCCACTCCCTTGTTGATGCCGGCATAACTTGGTGACTTTCCAACGTAGGATGCCCACTCCCTAGTTGATGCCAGCATAACCTGGTGACTTTCCAACATAGGTTCCCCACTCCCTAGTTGATTCCAGCGTAACCTGATGACTTTCCAACATAGGGTCCCCACTCACTAGTTGATGCCAGCATAACCTAACGATTTTCCAACATAGGCTTCCCACTCCCTAGTTGCTGCCAACATAACCTGATTATTTTCCAACTTAGGTCCCCACTCCCTAGTTGATTCCAGCGTAACCTGATGACTTTCCAACATAGGATCCCCATTCCCTAGTTGATGCCAGCATAACCTAATTGACTTTCCAACACATGGTCTCCACTACCTAGTTGATGCCAGCATAACTTGGTGACTTTCAAACATAGAGTCCCCACTCCCTAGTTGATTCCAACATAACCTCATGACTTTCCAACATAGGGTCTCCACTCCCTAGTTGATGCAAGCATAACCTGATGAATTTCCAACATAGGGTCAACCACACTCTTTAGTTAATGCCAGCATAAGCTGATGACTTTCCAACTTAGGTTCCCTCTCCCTAGTTTATTCCAGCATAACTTGATGACTTTCCAATATAGGGATCTCACTCCCTAGGTTTTGCCAGCATAACTTGATGACTTTCCAACATAGAGTCTCCACTCCCTTGTTGATGTCGACATAACTTGGTGACTTTGCAACGTAGGGTCCCCACTCCCTAGTGTATGCGAGCATAACCTGTTGACTTTCCAACATAGTTTCTCCAGTCCCTAGTTGGTTCCAGCATAACTTTAATGAATTTCTAACATAAAGTCCCCACTCCCTAGTTGATGCCAGCACAACCTGATGACTTTACAAAATAGGGTCACCGCTCTCTAGTTAATGCCAACATAACCTGATGACTTTTAAACATTGGGTCCCCACTTCTTAGTTGATGCCAGCATAACCTGTTGACTTTCCAACATAGGGTCCACACTCCCTAGTTGATGCCAGCAGAACTTGATGACTTTCCAACATAGGGTCACCGCTCTCTAGTTGATTCCAGCATAACCTGATGACTTTCACACATAGGGTCTTCACTCCCTAATTGATGCCAGCATAACCTGGTGACTTTCCAATATAGGGTCCCCACTCTCTAGTTGATGCCAGCACAACCTGATGGTTTTCTAACATAGAGTCCCACTCCCTAGTTTATTCTAGCATAACGTGATGACTTTCCAACATAGGGTCCCCACTCCCTGGTTGATGGCGGCATAACATGATTGACATTCCAACATAGGGTCTGCACTCCCTTGTTGATGCCGGCATAACTTGGTGACTTTCCAAAGTAGGGTCCCCACACCCTAGTTGATGCCAGCATAACCTTATGACTTCCCAACATAGGGTCACCACTCTCTAGTTGATTCCAGCATAACCTGATGACTTTCACACATAGTCCCCACTTCTTAGTTGATGCCAGCATAACCTGATTGACTTTCCAACATAGGGTCTCCACTCCTGAATTGATGCCAGCATAACCTGGTGACTTTTCAATATAGGGTCTCCACTCTCTAGTTGATGCCAGCACAACCTGATGACTTTACAAAATTGGGTCACCACTCTCTAGTTGATTCCAGCATAACCTGATGACTTTCACACAAAGTGTCCCCACTTCTTAGTTGATGCCAGCAGAACCTGATTGACTTTACAAAATAGGGTCACCACTCTCTAGTTAATGCCAACATAACCTGATGACTTTCAAACATTGGGTCCCCACTTCTTAGTTGATGCCAGCATAACCTGTTGACTTTCCAACATAGGGTCCACACTCCCTAGTTGATGGCAGCACAACTTGATGACTTTCCAAAATAGGGTCACCGCTCTCTAGTTGATTCTAGCATAACCTGATGACTTTCACACATAGGGTCTACACTCCCCAATTGATTCCAGCATAACCTGGTGACTTTCCAATATAGGGTTTCCACTCTCTAGTTGATGCCAGCACAACCTGATGATTTTCTAACATTGAGTCCCCACTCCCTAGTTTATTCCAGCATAACGTGATGATTTTCCAACATAGGGTCCCCACTCCCTAAATGATGGCGGCATAACCTGATTGACATTCCAACATAGGGTCTCCACTCCCTTATTGATGCTGGCATAAAATGGTGATTTTCCAACGTAGGGTCCCCACTCCGTAGCTAATGCCAGCATAACCTTATGACTTTCCAACATAGGGTCTCCATTCCCTAGTTGATGACAAAATAACCTGATGACTTTCCAACATAGGGTCCCCACTCACTAGATGATGCCAGCATAACTTGACGATTTTCCAACATAGGGTCTTCACTCCCTAATTGATGCCATAATAACTTGGTGAGTTTCTAATATAGGGTCCCCACTCTCTAGTTGATGCCAGCACAACTTGATGATTTTCTAACATAGAGTCCCCATTACCTAGTTTATTCCAGCATAACGTGATGACTTTCCAACATAGGGTCCCCACTCCCTAGTTGATGCCAGCATAACCTTATGACTTTCCAACATAGGGTCTCCACTACCTAGTTGATGTCAGCATAACCTGATGACTTTCAAACCTAGGGTCTTCACTCCCTAGTTGATGCCAGCATAACCTGATGATTTTCTAAGATAGAGTCCCCACTCCCTAGTTTATTCCAGCATAACGTGATGACTTTCCCACATAGGGTCCCCACTCCTTAGTTGATGCCAGCATAACCTTATGACTTTC
>ML266513.1:2494-12497 GCA_005239495.1 Nicotiana undulata
GGGGGGTTACTACACTACCTAAAACAAAAAATCTTTTTGGTATTTTCTTTAGACTTACTTCCCTCAAGAAAACTGTCTAGGAGATCCGTCGTCAGAAAAAGTCCACTATATTTTCTGTTTTTTTTTGTGGTCAACTTAGACCCTCAAGAACCCCCTCGAATGAGATCCGTCATCGGGACAAATCGACTTATATAATCAAACTACTACTTAAAACAACAAAAACAGAAAGAAACAAAACTCCATATAAAATAAAGGCAAACAACTAACACTTACATTCCTACATATATACATATACAATGAATTCTTCCCCCACCCCACACTTAAAATGAATACATGTCCTCATAGCATTCAAAATAAAGCAAAGAGAAGTAGAGAAACTTCCTTGAAGGATAAATCTTGGTCGGAGATTGTCCCCGGGTCCAGGTTACATGCACGACCCAGAGCTCTCAGCCAACCCATAATTTTCTTTTCTGATTTAACTTGCTGGGTGGCCACTGCCTCAACGCGCGTCCCTAAGTCAACAACCGAGGTCCGCAACCCTTCCAGCTCTTGTTCCAGATTGTCCAACCTTTGACCCCGACTGACCCTAGACGGGCCTGCTTCGTCAGCAACTTGCTCATGAGCAGGCATCTCCTCTCCCACATCTACATGCTCGTCCTCCTCCTCCTCAGACTCATCTTCCCCGTCATCACCACCAGCCGCCACCGCATCCTTCCCAGTGGTTTCCTTTTCTGCTCGAAAGGCGTACTCTATCAGCACTTTGCCATCTACCGCCAAATTTCCCGGCACCCCGGCTGCACGGCATAATCTAGTGACAAAATTACCCCTAAATAAACGCGTGCTGGACAGGAACTAGCGTGACCGTGCTACTGGCCGCGCTAAATGCGATATGCACTGTATGTGACTGCTGGACTAGAGCGTCCGTGCTCGTGGCCGCGCTAATGGCACTTCAATATGCCTGTTTCACCTGGACGCGCGGTCGCGCTATAGGCTGTGCTTATGGCGTATCTTTCTGCCTTCTCTTTTCTTCTTCCTTCTTTCACACGCTCTTAACTCTGAGGGGTCTTTCTTGCTTTAATTTAGCTCCAAACACCATCCTAGGTCCTCATAAGCATGACTTGCTCGGGTTTTGAGGGATTTGAGAGCTCCGACGGTTATCGCAAGGAGTCGCGCCCTGGTGAAGATGAGACGTAGATACTTCAACACCTTTCCCGTTTTCATTTTTTCCTTATATATATTCTTTTGTTCGTGTTGTGGCCGTTTTATTGGTCCTTTTGCAAATATATTTTGGAATATATATTAATTTGTTTCCTTTTCTAGCAATATCATGTCTTTACTTTTCCAGCATCTTTTATTCGTGTATTATTTTTGGTGCCTTAGCATAGAATTAGATATAGTTTCGGGGTATTCATTTTCTGCAAGTTCGATCGAAGCCCGGCTTGGAAGCAACTATGTTATCTCATGGCTTCAAAAACTTGGTGCGATCGGAGGTTCCCAAGATGTTTTAGTGTTTTAAGACGATGCTTTTGTCGAGGGTAACCTTTTATTTAGTTTTGAGTTTTTGTAAAGGCCTTACTTTTTGTATACAAACTTCGGACGTCTCCGAACCATTTTTAGGGCAACCACAGGCTTTTATTTTTAGGCACCGCCTACTAGTTTTGGTGCCTCCCGGATTCATTAGCCCGGGTCATTTGAATTTTCTTCGGGCGACAATTCTTGAATAGGGGTATCCTTTGGGCTCGATAGTCCCCGAGCAGGGGTGGCCTCTGGGATCCATATTCCCCGAGTAAAGGTAGCATGTGGGCTCTAGGATCCGTAATTGAAGAAGCAAAAAAGGCGTAATAGCAAGGTGGAACTTTATTTCATTTCTTAGTGGATAAAATACATGATCGAAAGCATATAACAACTTGTTTCATGGCTAAAGTGGACTATGTGAGCACATTTTTTACGACCATTTGGCCCTTACAATGAATCCTAACCACCAAGCCTTAGCTTCTAGCATATAAAGTTTTTCTTTTTTCCTTGCTAAAAACCTTAATCCGAGGGTAATGTCCCCCAGTATCTGAGGTCGAGCTTGAGAGGTCTTGGATACTGTTGATATGAAGTTAATGATAATTTACTCCTATTTGAAACAGGCCTTCGAATCTAAGTTAGCACGTTTTACTGTTGCCTCATTAAAAACTTTGCCAAAAAAGGCAGTTTGGGACAAAACCGGTTCAAGGGAAAAGAGTATAACGTGTGCTTTCAGACCTAATAACCACATCTATCCTTGGTTGTTTACCTACAAATGTTAGTCCGGTTCATAACATGATTAAAGAGTAATTGAGTTCATACCTTAGCAGTAGTACCATTTTAAGTGTGTCACGTTCCAGTTGTTCGGTAACTGCACATCGTTGACGAGCGCAAAATATAATATCGTATCCACAGGGGTTGGAGTTAAACAATATTATTGTAGTTTATTGCTTGATCGCTATCCAAGATGATCAACAATTGAAATTTATATGATTATTACTAAAATTAACTAAGAGTCCAAACTATTGGGTAATGACAATCAACTCAAGTAATGAGCAAAGAAGGTTGTAAATTGGGAGAAGATAGGGGTTTGATAGGATATGTGCAAGATAATTGTTTGGAATCTAACTCTAGATAATTCACTTCTAATGTTCAAGTGAGTCTCTCGAATTCACTTTATTATTAGTTCAATTGTTTAGTATAAACTCCTCTCTCCATTAAGTCTTAGCCTCACAAGATAAATCAATTTAAGCTTGGTGAAGATATGCAAGAATGCACAGTGGATTGGTCTTTTGGAGAACCTCTTTCGATTATCCTCCTAACTAAGTTTAATCAACAATTAAACTAGCCTCTTTCGGTTACTAAGAAGAATTATTGGACTCAACCTACAAAATAATGCAAAGATATCATAAGTTATGCCTCTCTCGATTACATGAACAAGTGAATATGAATGCAATAGTTAAATCATTCAAAAGCGCTTCAGCACATAAAACTAGAGTAAATGTCCACAAACAACTATCTATACACTAAATACATCAAAATCTAAATAGAATACTCCATAGATACAGAGCAATTCATCACAAATATGTTTAAGTTAAAGGAAAACATAAAATGATACAAACTTGTGGCTTGAGTGAGGATTGAATGATGAAATCCTTGTGAATTTTCTTGTCCACCTCCTCCTTAGCTTCCTTAGGTTTAAAAAATGTCAAAAGTCCAAAATATAACGTTTTTCCATGTATTTATACCAATAAGGGTCGGGCCTTGACAAAATCTCCTTTTCCTAGCCGAAATAGGAATACTTGCAAACTTATTTTTTTTCAAGGATCGCACTGTGCGTAGCCTTAGTGCTTTTTTCTGTCAGACCACAAAAACCCAGCTTATGAACTTTGCCAATTTTTGACACAAATTTACATTGTTGTGTCACACAATGCGTCACATTAGTGTATTTCTTCAGCAGTTGATTCTTCCTTGAATTTTGACGTCCAAAAGCGATCCTTGACCCTCGAACACGATCCCTGCTTCAAACTCCAAATAGCTCGAATTAGTTCCACAATATCTACATAACTCGGAATCACCCCTAAAAGGCATAAAACACGTAATTAGTGTAAAACACTAGTAATTAGAGCTCAAACACAATTAAAGTGCAGTAAATTAGAGTGCAATAAGCGACTAATATACGAGATTATAGCCTACAATCAACACCCCACACTTAAACCATTGCTCGTCCTCGAGCAATCAAACTACACTTAATATAAACATGACCTTTTTAAGCAACTCTCCTAACTCATCATACCAAGAATATTTAATATAGATTAAGCAATCTAACTTCACATCCTTGCCTCAAGATTTTGACTCAAACACACCACGCATCTTTCACAACCCGCTCAGTTACTCTAACACAAAGGTCAATGACATTACCTTTCCTTCATGAATCAAGTCCTCTCACAAAACAATAGAGAGTAGTTCCACACACAATAATATTTAAGAACAATCAGGAACTCAAGATAGAAAGAAGTCACTCACTCTCAGAAAAAACATTCATATGCAACAAAAGATGAACCATAGGCTTTCCCATAGTGTACTACTCTACTAATTGAGTCAATTAAGTCAAGGGTCAAGTAGGACTTTAGTTGGTTGTAATGTAGGCTGTGGGACGGGTAGGATACATTTAGATGTAAGAGTGAATACACCTCCTTAAGAACTTTAATACATATACTTTAACATTTAAAACACCACACTTATGTCAAACCAAAACTCCGCCTTCACATTAATATACATCAACTCCCAAATTATTTGAGCACAATTACATCAAGAGTTACCACTTATCAATGAATATTTTTCACAACAATATAAATTTTTTTTTCTTTCTTTTCTTATTCAATTCAAGTGGCTCTTATTTTTTCAATACAGTGCATCTTTCTCCTTATTTCACTAGTTCTACTCAAAAGCAAAACCAACCACCCCACACTTCTTATACAAAATTCATAACAATTTTAAGTGCTCACGAGAGGTACAAGGTTCAAATAGATTGTCGATTCAAACAAATGGATAAGGCTTGTAATCTCGTTTCCAAAGAAACATGATTACAAGCTCAAAAGGGGTTAACTAAGATACATACCAATTAGGCGGGTAAACACATATAACTGGCTCAACAAATAAATGCCTATATCACTTCCGAGACTAAATAAAACTACTATTTCGCCTTGAAAAATCGCAAAGCAAGTTCTAGACATCAAATGCAATGCACAGAATAACAAAACTCACACACACATGGCACATAACTCACTCTGGATTGGACTCATCAAGACACTCTAGTCAAACCAGTTAAGTAAAGTTAAGATCATACAAATTAATGTACCTATACAAGAGTCAAAAACTGAGCCTAAGTGTCTTAACTAAAGCACTTACTATGATATAACAAAATCAAGAGATATTGCTTCAATTCAAATCATGGCATAAGGGTTCCTACTCCTAAAAAAGGTTAAAACCTAACTACACCCGGTTCAAACAAAACCCTTGGAAAAGAACCGCGGCCCAAAGAAAAATCAAGGAGGAATTAGTATACTACTTAACAAAAGAAAATGAAAATATTTTTGTTTTACTTCGACTTAAATCCCTCAAGAAACCTGTCAATATGATATCCATCATCGAGAAAAATAAATAGTTTTAGATTTTTTATGTTTTTTTCAATTTGTTATACTACTCAAACTAACAAAAGCAAAAACAATCAAGCTAACTAAAGCAAAAACTAAGAGTAGTATACATACAACATACAAATATATCCCCCACCCCACACTTTAAGTTGTGACATGTCCCCATGACACACAATTAAAAAGCATAAGATAAATAAAACTTCCCTGAATCTCTACTCGAGGTTTGAGTCGTAGTCGGGCTCCATTCCACATGCCCGAACTAGTGCACACATCCACGCAGACAACTTCTTCTCAGCTTTTTTGGGGGTACACCCCACACTTATCTTTTTCACTAACTAGAGCCTTCTCCTTTGTGCCCTTCACACTCCACTTGACACTTGCAACTGGATTCTCCTTTTTCACCCCTGTTTCTTCATCCATCTTGAAAGTCACCATCTCCTCACCCACTCTAAGCATGAGCTTTCTCTAGTGTATATATAAAATTGCTCTACCCATTGCTAAGAATGGTCTTCCTAATATTAGGGGTATCTTCTTGTTCTCCTCCATCTTCACCACTATAAAGTCTACAGGAAATACAAACTTATCTATCCGAACTAAGATATCTTCCACTATCCCCTAGGGTATTATAGTTGTTTGATCTGCCAGCTGAAGAGATATTGGTGCAGACCTTTTCTCTCCAAGCTCATTCTCCAGTTTCCTATAAATAGACAAAGACATTAAATTGATTGAGGCACTAGAATCACATAAAGATTTATCAAAGGTAAGAATGCCTAAAGATCAAGGTATAGTAAAACTCCCTGGATCTCCACACTTCTGTGGGAGTTCATTTTGTAATATTGCACTGCAATGCTCTGTGAGCTTGACCACTGAGGTCTTTTCTATCTTTCTATACTTTGTAAGGATCTCCTTCAAGTACTTTTCATAAGCGGACATTTGGGAGAGAACTTCTGTGAATGGAAAATTAACATTAACTTGTCTCAGCATATCTAGAAATCTCTCAAACTGCTTGTCCTGCTTTTCTCTATAGAGCTTTTGGGGAAAAGGTAGAGCAGGAATTTGCTTGTTCTCTTCATGCTTCTCCCTTCTTAAAGTCTCTTCCTTTTTTTTTTTCCAGTTCCCTTCTTGCCTTTCTTCTTCTTATCAGCTTCAATTTGCAGCTCATCCCCACTTTATTTTTTAGGTATCACCTCTTTTTGGATTTGAGTGGGCTATTTAAACACTTTTCCAATTCTCAAGGTTACAACATTCACCGTTTCTTTGGGATTATTTTTAGTATCATCAGGCAAAGTACCTGGGATTCTCTCAGATATAGTTGGAATCTGTTCCACTTGTTTCTCCAAGTTTCTCAAACCTGTACCAAGTTCTTTGATAACTTCAACATGAGCATCTAATCTCTTATATGTCTTTACAATGAATGATTTTGTTAGATCTTCTAACCTAGGCTGATTTGATTATTGAGGGTGAAATTGCCACCTCTGCTAATTTTGGAATCCTGGAGCTCCTTGTCAATCTGGGGTTGTTTTGTTTCCAAGCGCTTGCAGTACCCCTAGGTGAACTCCATGAAAAACCGGGGTGCTTCTGATCTATTGCATTAAAGTTATAATTCCCACAACATTAACTTCCTCAGTTGAGTCGTGACACTCATGAGTAGGGTGTCCTCTTCCACATATATCACATGATGCATGAGACTCATTATGTATCGAGGCTAAGGTCAGCTTACTTATTTCCTTGGCCATGAAATCAAGTTGTACCTGCACAGATGTATTAGTATCAATTTGGTGAACAACAGTTGATCTTCTTCTTTCCACAATCTAAGAGGGCCACTGATTTGCATCTTCAGATAACTCATCTAGAATTGTGACTATCTCATCCAGAGTCTTTTTCATCAACAGGACTCCAACTGCATTGCTCAATATTCTACGTGAAGCTGCTGTCAAACCATCCCAAAAGTCCGGGAGTTACATCCAGAGTTCAATTCCGCTATGTTGACACTTTTGACTATCTCCTTAAACTTCTCCCAAGCTTTAAACACAGTTTCTGTCTCGTTCTGGCAGAAGTTATGAATTTCTCTTCTAAACTTGCCCATTTTAGCTGATGAGAAATATTTATCAAGAAATGTTTTATTCATCTCATCCCACGTTTTAATCGATCCATTGGGCAAGCTTTGAAGCTAGTGTTTTGCATCGTCTTTGAGTGTGAAGGGGAATGACCTTAAGTAAATTGCATCTTGTGACACACCATTACATCGAAAGGTATTCATAATCTCCATGCAGTTCATTAGAGTGTTGTTTGGATCTTCGTTTAGCTTTCCTCTGAAGACACTGCATTTTTGAAGGGGTTGAAGCAACCCTTGCTTCAATTCGAAAATGTTCACTGCAACTGGAGGTGGTCTCACACTGGATAAACCTAGGTTGTAGACCGGTCTAGCATAATCGCCAAGTGGTCTCCCAGCACCGGAAGCTATGTTTCCAAACTGGTCTGGAACGGATAAAATGAAACCCGTGTTTTCATGGAGTTCACCTGGGGTACTACAAATGCTTGGAAATAAAGCAACCCCAGATTTCAAGGACAAGGAGCTCCAGGATTCAAAAATCATCAAAGGCAGCAGTTTCGTCGCAAAGACTTAGAGTTAAAATAAGATGATTGGGTATTCTTGAAGGTTTCTCCCCATGAAGGGTATTATGGGGTTTGGGAGAAAAGGGAAATTGAATCCGAGGTATGTCGGGCCGTACAACATCATTCAGAGAATTGGCCAGGTGGCGTACAAACTTGAGCTACTACCCAAAATGTCTTTAGTCCACACGATATTCCATGTGTCTATGTTGAAGAAGGTAGTTGGAGATCCGTCAGCCATTGTGCCGGTTGAGACCATTGAAGTTAATGAAGAATTGTCATATGAAGAAATCCCAATTTCCATTCTTGATAGACAAGTCCAAAAGTTGAGGAATAAAGAAGTTGCCTCCGTGAAAGTGTTATGGCGAAACCAACAGGTTGAAGAGGTCACTTGGGAGGCCGAAGATAAAATTAAAAAGAAGTATCCTTACTTGTTTGAATAGCGGTGTAATCCTTTCTTTTTATGAACTTGCCGCCTATGAATTTTGTATCATTTGTGCAGTTAATGTAAAGGTGTTCCTTTTGATTATATGTTGCTTATGAGGCCACGATTGGTATTGTTATGAGTTTTGTTACGTCGTTGGGTTTTGCATATATTTGTAAGCTGTTTTGCTGAGGCTCTCTGATAGGTAGAGTTACAAAGGAAACTCCGACGAAAGTTTGGAAATTTAGGGAGTTAGTTAAATTTGAGGCTGCTGGTGTGTGGTATGAAATTTGAGTTGAATAAGTTGATAATTGTGGACCGCAGAATGGCCGCAGAGTGAAGTAGCCCTTTTGGACAATTTTGAGGTCAATTGTGCGGCCAATTATGCGACTGCATAACCGTTTCGTGGGCCGCACTAATATCCATCCTTGGATTTTTGCGGAGGGAGCATCTGCGGTGCATTATGCTACCGCAGAACAGGTCTGCGGGCCGCACAATGGCCACAAAGTGAAGCTGGCCAGCTTAGTTCCTAGGGCCACCTTTCGCGGACCGCATAACCATTATGCGGTCACATATGCGTCCGCAAAACTTGTTTCAGAGCTTCATTTTCGAGGTTTTTAAACCCGAACCTATTCCGTTAAAATACCTACCTTAGACCATTTTGAGCTTATTTCTGATATCTTTATAGTGAGAGAGAGAGAGAGAGTCCTAGAGGGAGAAAGTGATCCTCATCAATTTTCTCTTCAATTCATAGTTAAAACCTTGAAGATAATCAAGTATTCTTTCTAAGGGGTAAGATTCTACCCTCCAAACCCTTAATTTAAAAATATAACTAGAATGGGTCATTAGTAAGTTAGTTCATGGGGATGGAAGTGGTTACCTTGCATGCATGTATTCATAAGGTATGTGGGGGAGGTTGTGAGTTAAAGATAGAAAATAATGAGGCGTATGGTGATGTCTTTCATAAAAGGGCCATAAAACCTTAATACACACATAGTGTTTGATAAAATGCTCAAGTGAGCTAGAATCGTGATCGTTTTCCTAATTTTTGGTTCAATTTTGCTATATTGGCAAAAGAGATTGAAGTTTCTAATATTACAGAACATCTTAAAGTTTTAAGAAGATCAATTAAGGTATGTTGGCTAAACCCCTTTTTCTTAGAATTGAATCCCATGGTATCCATGCAATCGATGTAAGTCCCAAATTGAACGTTCTAGAAATGGCTACCCCGAATGTGATTGCTTTGAAAATATATGTGTAATATGCATTTCCATGCTTTTAACATATTATGTCGTCATATGAGGAAATGTTAAAAACTTAGAATATGTGCTAAAAATACCTAGACTTCAAGTCAAATTCGATTGAAGACTATTGTGCCAAATTGTGTGAGAAGCCTCTCTGTGCCTTAGATTCTATGTTGCTCACGTGTGAAATCAAAAGTCTTGAATGAAGAACCGTGTTGTTATTGATGATAATAATAATGTTGGAATGTGAAAAAGACTCGAATCATGAAATTTGACCAAGCTCCAAGAATAACTTTATAATTGGGGCCACTCGTGCCAATGTAGTGAAAAGATGGGAAAGAAATATGAAATTGTGAATATGATTGATGAATCCAATGAGATGGATTAGACGATCGGGACGAGATCGGACTCCGTGTAATAATATGGTGGTATTGTAGATGAAATTATGAATATGGTTGATGTCTCATATGATATGGCTTAGCCGATCGACTGAGATCGGACTCCGTGTAAGAACACGGTGGTATTGTGAACTGTGGCATATTTGTCACGCCCCA
>ML266514.1:3356-61540 GCA_005239495.1 Nicotiana undulata
TTTTTTTTTAAACCCCCCCCCCCCCCCCCCCCTTAATTTTTTAATCAAATAAAGTAGAAAAATTAAATTTAAGAAAAGTGATAAAACATTAACAATAAAAATGAGATCACCTAAATACACATAATTTATTTATAAAATTCAGGGTGTTACATTCTCTGGGCTAATAACACTCTTTTACTTCTAGCCACGAGAGAAAAAACTCCTTCATGAAATAACTTGACGGGAATAAAGATGAAGCAAGTGTCGAAATGTAAAAGGGACGGAAATCAAATCCGACAAATGACGGAGGCATGCTACAGCTCTCCACACGATGAGGCCAATCTGGCCAAGACACACATTAAAGTAACGACAAAAATCAATGATTACTGGATCAATATGAGGCTTAATCCCTAAAGTAAAAGGTAGGTATACACAAAAGAGAAACCAACATGGTAGGAGGTGATTCTTTGGTTGGCCCAAGGGGCTAAAACTGGGAAATCTGATTTCCAATGGCACTCTCGTCGAACTAAGGAATGTAGACACCTGGTAGTGATTAAACTCAGGTAAAGTTCAGCAGGGTTGAGGGAACTATAGAAGAGACTTGATTTCTCATGGTCTCACGGCTATTACAAAAGAAAACTCTTGAGGAACAATCTCTGCAACAATATTTTCACGCATAGGTTCATTTAGATCCTTATTTCTAGAAGAAGATCTAGGGGTTAGAGGAGCCCTAGGTCTAGAAGAAAATGGTCTAGCAGAACTACTTTGAGAAGAGAAACCACGATTAGATAATGAATCAAGGCTACAAAGTCTACCACCTCTCCTACTTCTGGTAGGGGCAGTGGAAGGAGCAAGTTAATCAACGATCACAACCTTGCGAGGGTCTGGTGTTGACGAAGACATAATTATCAAAGGAAATACAGAAGAAAGGGTATAGAAATACGAAGAAGGAGTAAGGAAATGGATACTGAAGAAGGAAGACTCCAATAAATAAAAAAGAATGAAATATTTATAAAAAGATACAACCGTTAAAATTGATCATTATGAAGCGTCATAATGGAACTGTCACTTCGTGACTGACACAGCTGCAAGAAAAACCCCCAAAAATGTTGAAAAACTGCAGATTAAATCGTAAGAAGCCACATGGCATGCACATTAAATAGATGCGACATACGTCGCATCGATTCTGAAGGATACATGATGATACTCGAGAAACGGCGGCAAGGAATTCTCACCATAAAAACTTACCGCCTCCCGAATATTCAGAAAGTGGATGACTATCTGTATTGGTGGAAAAAAGACATGACACATTGATTATCATTTAAGCTGACGGGGCATGACGTGTGGAGCATCGATATAGCGACAAGTGGCACTTTCAATTAGATGATTTTAAGAAGGCAGGAAAGGCACGGGAGAAACACCCACGGGGTAACATAGAGAAAAGAACCGAGTCTGACAGTTGTCAAGGAAGAAACATGAACGAAATGAATGAAGACTGCAAAAAAGGGAAGGTACACGAACCAAAAGTAAATAAGGAAGGGGAATCGTATCAGTTACAAGAAATCTTTAGTTATAAATGTGCCAGTTACGATTATATATGGTAACTGACGATCAATACAATTAATGTCATTAGTGAGCCCAAATAAGTGTGAAAAGTGTTATAATTATATGCTCCTATGTAAGGACAAAAATTACATTTGTAATTAAGGGGAGGTGACGATTATTACTAAGATACAAACTATTTTTCTTTGCTTTTACTCTTCAAAATTTTAACTTTGATTTTGGAGTGTGATTGTCGGTTCTTTTTTTACTTTTCTTTGCTAATCATT
Source organism: Nicotiana undulata (assembly GCA_005239495.1). Lineage (NCBI taxonomy): Eukaryota > Viridiplantae > Streptophyta > Magnoliopsida > Solanales > Solanaceae > Nicotiana > Nicotiana undulata. The sequence goes on from ML266514.1 coordinate 5,165, forward strand.
TCCTTTTTTGATCTATTCTTCTTAAATTGTTGAGAAAGTGAAGTAAATCCTGTAACCCATTTTCTTCACATTGATAGAGAAATCTATTTTTGGTTAAACATGATGTCCATTTCTTTTAGCTATATATATTTTTACCTCGCATATATAATAGTATAACAGTTATTACTATAAATTCAAAATTTTCTCGGAAAATATATTATCTTATATGTCAGCACTTAATTATAAAATGGGACTCGAGGTTAAAAAAAAAAAGAAGGAAGAAGACAAAGGTACGAGTCACCGACAAAACAAACGGAGTATAGTGAAACTCGAGAGCGGACCGGGTTCAGGTACGGAGTCAAACCATCTTCCTACCACCCGATTAAAACACTTCAGCGGTCCTATGTTTTATCGATGAAATGAAATCAGGAAACCTTATTGGACAGTGAGTTGAAACAATGGAGTCAAGTCGGAGTAAGGTACTAATTGTGCTTTACTTGACTGCAATTACAAGTTTGATGGTAAAAGGAGTGAGAGGTTGGACTGGTGAAATTCATGGCAGAGTTGTTTGTGATGTCTGTGCTGATTCTTCTGTTGGTCCTGAAGACCATGTTCTAGAAGGTTCCTTCTGGACATTTATCTTCATTTGATTGTTTTCAGCTTTTTATTTTCTTTGAGAGTATTGCTTGTTGTATATTGTCAGTAAAAGTCCAGTGTTTTCAGAATCTTATTCGGCTTTTACTATGCCTGATTAAATGATTGTTATATTTATGCTGGACACTTTAGTGATAGGATCAGCAAAATTTGCATGGTTAAGATTAAGTAGGCGTTTGGACATAAAGAATTGTAAAATTCCAAAAAATGGTAAAAAAACTTTTCAAGCTAAAATGGTATTTGAAATTTAGAGTTGTGTTTGGACATAAAATTCAGTTTGGGTTGTTTTTGAAGTTTTGTGTGTTATTTGAGTGAAAAATTTTACAAACAACTTTTTGGAGTTTTTCAAATTTTCGAAAATTTCCAAAATGCATCTTCAACTGAAAATTGGAAAATTTAAGAACAAATGCCGATTTCGAAAAAGGTGAATTTTTTTTTGGAAAAAAGGAATTTTTTTTTTATGTCCAAACGGTTCTCTCAAAGATAGGGGTGTTTCTAGCCCCCAGGCTTTGGTCTCGTGGTAAAAGCAGTGATGTGTAGATTAGGCACACATTACGAGTTTGCATCCGGTGCAGACAAAAGCCGGTGTTTAAGTGGAGAAGGGTAGAGGGTCGGGCCATTATCCACGGAGTTTCGAACTTTGCGCCACTGACAACTTGGGAAAGATAGGGGTGGTTCTGACCTATTCACCAACTAGTGTTCCAAACTTTCAGCTTAGCTCAAAATTTGTTGTTTTCTGATCATCTTAAGATGGGACAATTATTATTTTTTTATCAATGGGAGAAAAAAGTTATTTCTTCCTTTCTGTTTTGTTACTCTTTCCTTTTTTATGGAGGTGAGGGTTGTCTGTTAAGAGGAGAGAAATTCTTCCCTTTTAGCATTAGGATTGAGGCAGAAGATTCACGAGCCCAGTTACAAGTTAGCTAAAGTATTGTGTATACTAATTACTGGGTTCTTCTTATTAACTGACTTGAAATATATGCAACAAAAAAATCAGTGAGAAGATTCATTGGATTTCTAGTAAATGGTGCACCGAATGATAGAAACGTAACTTAGCTTGGAGAATCTTATGGTGAATTGTTAAGAGAATTAAATATCTAGAATCTTTGAGAAGGAAACTGATAGCATGTTCCCTGCAATCCAATAGGATTTGAACTCTGACGGACTATCTGTTTAATTTGATATCAAATACATATATGCAGCACAAACTAAAACAAGTTCCTGAAATATTGAAGCAGGACTGAAGTGTGCCCTTAGTTTCCCTCCATCCATGTACCTATTCATATCCAATTAACATAGAAATATTGGCTAAGCAGTCCCACATACTTTGTGTGCTTACGGGGAAGAATTTATTGTGTGCAAATGACACCTTGAATCTATCTCCTTTTCCTGGGAACCATATGGATTAGAACCTCTGCCATTGAAAGATTCTGTTGACTTTGTAAATAAAGGCTGATGGGTGTGGAAGCACAAAAACAAATCTTTGGCTTGTATATTCATGTACTGACACAATCACACTAGTGGAACATCATATTGACACATATCTAGCATCACCTAAATATTATCATGTCGAAAAGAAAATAAAGTGCATCATACTGAGCTATTACCAGATGCCTGATGCCTGAGTAATCTCTACTTCGGTCTTTCTTCCTACTTTCTGTGCTTCCTTTTGGCTACTCTGCCTTGTTTAGATCATCACTTACTCTGCCTTGGTTATGAACTTTGAATTCTCATAAGCTTTCATTGTTTGCTATTTGCTGACAATATATGGGGACTAGAGAATAAAGGTGTCAAAATAGTGCTATAGGAAGTTAGGAATTCCAATTGATGACTCTTTCATATTAGGCGTCAACTCTTAACCAACTCCGAAACCTACCGATATTTTCAACATTATTTTCTTAATTATCAAAAGTAAAAGGGAATCACATGAAAAGGGCATGACTGGATTTTTTCGTATGGTGTCAATTTTATTCATGGGACGTATCATGATGGTTGGTTGTTCAATGATGATGGTGAGAAGGGTAACAGCCCGCTGTCTATCACCTTTCAAGCTCCTTTCTTTTTCCTAACCATCTATAGCTAGAATTAAGTTACAAGTTTGAGCCGTTGCTGAGTGTTTCTATTACGGAATTTTAATTGGTAGGTTCTTATTTTGCTATCCTCGCCCCCTAATTTTGGTCCCAGACACTTCATTTCATGGGAAAGTTTAGATTTTTCACCTAATAATTATTGCCTAGAATCTTCTCTGGTTTGTACTCCGGCGGGCTTAAGGTCAAACTAAAGACCAATCGAAATTTAAAGTTGCAGTAAAAAGTTTTGTTTATTGGACTCGTATGGAATAAAATCCATGCATTGGGTTGTATTGTGCATGATTTACTTCTAATGTTAGCTCATAATGGTAGATGTTTATCTGTGCCTCTATTTTATGAGAGAAGATGTCTCTCTGGACATCTTTTGGTGTTAAAACTGTAAGGCAAAGAAGGCATAGAACAAAGTGTTTGTACTCTCTTTGGTCAATTTGGGACAAGTTTGTGGTTATTAGCTTCACTATATTTCTGATGATTAATGTGATTGCTTGTACTGTTGATGCTAACTTGAACGCAATGCAAGGCTATCTTATCCTAGTTTTTGTGCTATCGATACACCTACACTTGATAGCAGTTCATTGATAGCAGATCATATTTCCTTGTTGCAGGTGCTGAGGTTGCTGTTCTTTGCATAACAAAGTCTGGTGAAGTTCTGAATTACCAGGCATTCACAGACTCCATGGGTATATATAGAGTGGCCGAGACAATGCCAGAGGTTGATCGTTGGGATGCCTGCCTTGCAAGACCAATCAGCAGCTTCCACGAACACTGTACACATCTAGGAGAAGGCAACTCGGGGGTGAAGTTCAGGTATAATCATCCTTCAGGATATTCACACGCAGTCAGACCATTTGTATATCGTCCCACCAATGTCCCAACGTACTGCATCTAATAAAATATTGTATCACACGCTACAGGCTATCGAAGCTTGTTATTGATAATGTATCTTGAGTTGTCTTGATTTGAATGAAAATCCAGTAGCAATCTAATGTAATGGCAGATCCAAACAACAATGCATTGGCACTTCAGATGAAGCCTTTGATGTTGCAAGTGATTCAAATTACTTTACAATTTACTGGTCAACCACATGAAGATCCAAAAAACAATCTATAGACATTCTTGGAGATCAGCTATGCTTATATCATACACCAATTTATAAGATTAGACATGATCATATCCGATATAAGGTGCAATCAATGCACATACATGATCAAATGAAGGAAGATAGTCTGAGGCTGTTGAGGCTGTTCGGTTATATCCTATGTTAAACCTCCAAACTTGCCGGTTTCTGAGTATTAACAATTAAACTTGTATTGTGATTTTAAGGATACGTGATCTGATTCAATACCAATTGATAAATGATGAATTAAATAAATAAATTTTACATCAAAATAAATCAAATCAGTGTTATGCAATACTTTCGACCGCGATTCGGGATGGTGTCGAGATCAAGTAATAAGAACAGTAAGGAACAACAGTCGATAGTTAAGTAAATAGAAAGTAACGTGTATATTATTTTATAGTGAATGTATATGTCTTGACAAATGAATGGGGTCCCTCTATATAGTAGAGGAATCCTAAATAAGGTACAACTCTAATAACGGAAATGAATCCCATGATTGATGCCAATAATCGCTTGGTTCAATCTGTTCCAAGATTTTTGCTGAGATCTTTGGTCGGTTGCTAGTATCTCGCCATTCCGTAATTCGACGTCGGTCATGCTCGGTCTCGATCATCAGCGAGCGATTCGATCTTCACGCTCCATACTCCGCCATCGAGCTCGAGCCAGATCCATTATGAGCTTATCCTCGAGGCAGCTCCTTGAGCCTACGAAATCGGACATACCCGATTTCGACCGTATACAAGATTGATTGTGGTAAAAAGAGGCGAGACAAACTTTAAACCACAACAGCAACAACAACAATAAACCCAATATACTCCCACAAGTGAAATCTGAGAAGGGTAATGTGTATGCTGATCTTATCCCAGTCTTGGGAGGGCAGCGAGAGTGTTTTCGTTACACCATCGGCTCAAGAGACAAACTTAAAAACACATGGAAGAAAATTGTCTTAAAAAAAGTCCAGAATCTCCCTTAATATATATGGCATTAGCTAAGAACAGAACATAATGGAAGCAAAGGATTCATTAAGACGATAACAATTGGTTAGGCAAAGGATTCATAAAGACGATAACAATTGGTTAGAATTTATGCTTAAGGGAGAGCTGGATTTCGAAAATTCCTGATGTCTTTTTTTAAAATTTTACTGAAGACAATTTATTGAGCATTAGAATAAGAAAGGGCAGGATAAAAATGGATGTTGAAAATTCAAATAAGCACCTAATTACTAGCTTGTACATAATTGAAACATAGGTGATTAATCAATTAGAGCAGACAAATGTCTTTGTCCCATTCTTGAAGTTACCTAAGCTCTTTATATGTGTTTGGTCTAAGAAAAGAATCCAAATGAAATAAATAAATAAATAAAACAAAGTATATTTGCATATAAATTTGTGGAAATAGAGTTTTAACTGTGACGTGCAGACAAAAACCACTGGTAGGAAATAAATTAATGCGGTCAACGTATTCGCTGGTCAACTGTGGACTTGAGGAAGGCAAAGAGGAAAAACGATGAAAAAGAGGAGGAAAGATGAATGCAAGAAGTTAGATTTAAATTAACAAATGGATCAGTTTTGCAACGTTAGAAACATTAAATTATTAAATTCCTTCCAATCGTAAAAGAAGTAGAGCGGATTCATGTAATCTGTGCATTCCCCATTTCCCAGTCAAAAAAGGAACGACTGGAGAAATAACCAAATTTATTCATCGCATTTTGTGAGTGATCCCAAAAAATGAAGGGTTGGTTGAAGCAGTTACGCACTGCTTTTGGAGCATCCTTTCTCTGGCTTGTTTGCCTTATTTACTTCACCCAGGTTCTCTCTTCCCCTCACTTTTTTACCGTTTTCTATTTATTTAATCATGGTTTCCTACATTTTACAGAAATTCCCTTTTCAGTTCTAGACAACGTTGATCAATTTTCAGCATTTTGGTGTTCAGAGGGTCTTTTTTTATCTTTTAACGGGCGGAGTTTCTGGGTTTTACGATGAAATCTGGCTTGTCTACTTTTAAATTGTTCTATGTCAAAGTTCTATTTTATTTTATTTTATTTTATTTTTGAGTTGCCTGCTCTGGGATGAGATTAAATGGAGAAACATGCTCCGTGAGGATTCATCTAGTCGGCCCAACTTGCCCATGGCTTTGGTCTAGTGTAAGAGCACACCTTGTGATGTGTTGGTTACACGTTAGAAGATAAACGCCTGGTAGAGAGGTGGAGCTGGGTCCATCATACGTTGAGTTTCGAACCGTGTGCAATTGGCCCTCTGAGATTTCTTGGTTACCAAAAAAGATATAGTCGACTCAACTTGTTTGGGATTGAGGTGTAGTTGTAGTTGTCATTGTTGCGTGTTTTGGGAATTTCTTATTGAATCAGGTTCCATGCTAGAGTGGCGAAATGAAATGATTTAAATGAATCATAATAGATTTCGTGGATTTCTATAGCAGAGTCAACTAGTTTCAGATTGTTGCATAGTTGTTAATGTATTAGGTTCCATGCTTATCTTAACATCTAGACTAGTTACTTTTGCAGCTTGAAAATGCCCGTTACAAGAACTTTGGTTACCTATGCTTCAAGGTTTTTCTGTATAAGCCCCTTTAACAACTTTTCCTACCTTTGCCATCAAAAGTAATCATCAGGCGCAATTAAACTTATGTTTACTTATCACATAAAACGTATCTGCAACGATTTGATGTCTCTTTCAAACAAAGTAAACAAAAAAACCTTACTCATTTAGTGTCTCTTTCAAAATATATTCTTCCCGATAATTATGGCGTGGCCTCTTACATGGTCCTAAACTAATTTATTAGAACACTTGTATATTCTGGTTGTTGCAGGCTAAAAAAGAGGTTTGATCTCATCTTGGGTATAACTGCGTTCTAACTTTTCTGTGGTTAAGGTAAATACAGTTGGATAGTGCTTTAGAATCGTAAGATCACAATCTATTGATCCAAGCAGTGTAATGGAGCTAGAAGGAGGCCTTTGGGCCAAGAGCAACTCGAAAGTATTTTACTCTAGTCCCTTATTGAAAGATCTGACTTATTAGTGGATTTAGTAAAAGATTTATAGGATTGAAATGGGGAAGTTGCAGTTTATTTGTAACTGAAAAACTAGCAATTATGCTGTCTGTTCAGAAAATGTCAAAGCTTTATGCTTTTCCGTTCCATAAATATGTAGTCAAGTGGTGGAGTGGGAGAGGGGCAGGAACTCCCAAAAGCACATTGACTTCAAGAAATTAAAAAATTGAATTTAACCCAAGGCAATTGAACACAAAGAGAAACTCCTCATCCGAAGTTTGGTAAAATACGATACAGGACCAGATGTGGGACAAACTGTTGCAAGATGCTAAGATCATATCTAGAAAACCATATTAAATCTTGGAGTCAATATGCTGCTACCCATAAGGGATGTTATTTCTCCTTATTGCCTTCTTTTTATTTGCTCGAATGAAGTCTTACACAGCTTGGACAAAATTATGCATAATGAACCAACAAGATTGTTCTCTTATCGTGCAATTACTATTTTGCTGTAATATCAGTTATCTTGACTTTTTACCTCAATGAAATATCTTAAGGACCGTTTGGCTTATTAGCAAAATAATCTCTACGTAAAGATCACCCTTCAAGTAATACTATGTTTAGTTGGCTCTATAAGAAATTTTTTAAATATTTGACAAGTAATGCAGTTTTGGTTGGCCACATAAGTAATGCATTACTTACTTGGTTGCTAGTATTAAGCTTAATACTGGCATAGATCATGCAGGTTCTTTTGTTTTTGTTGAGAAGGTAATATATTTGTATATTAATATAAAGACTTCACTAAAATTGTGAAGTCACCCATAATTACAATGAAAGTGCCCAAGCAGAAAGTAAAGACACTTATAATCCTTGGTCTTCTCACAAGGAATCTAGAACATCTAAAATGGATTCATGATCCTCCAAAAACTTTCCTTTACACCAAAAATAGAAAAGAGCTAAACATTTCATCTTTATCTTCTGGATGTTACTGGGCTTGTCTTCAAAACATCTTTGATTCCTCTTTTCCCAGATTGTCCACCATATGCAAGCTGAGACAATTCATCTCTCTTTATCTCTAGAAAGTGTGCCCTCTTTATTCCTGCTGGCTAGAATATAAGATGATGAAAATTCCCCATATCTATATAGTGAATTTGCAATGCAAAAAAATAGGGCTAATTGTCTCTGCCCACATAAATAACATTTAGAGCACAATTGGAATCCTCTTTTAGTTAAGTTGTCTTGTGTTAGTATTGTTTCTTTCGCCAATAACCATGTAAAAGCAAGCAACCTTGTATGGAATTTTTACTTTCCATATCATCTTCCATGGCCAGCAATCAACCTGATTGTTGGATAAGTTGAATTCCTTATAAGCAGCCCTCGTTGAGAACTTCCCCTGCCTATTCCCTTTCCATATAATAAGATCTTGATTAAAGTTGATACCACTGAACTGCACCAAAGTACTATAGAACTCAATAACTCTGTCAATCTCCCAATCATTTAGCAGTCTTCTGAATGTGAGATTCCAACCTTGATTAGCCCATGCCTCATCTAATGTTGCTTGTTGTTGCTGATTCAAAGCATATATGTCAGGAAAGAGTCCCTTCAAGGTTCCTTGGCCTAGCCAATTGTCATCCCACAGTGAGATCTTCCTACCATTTCCTACTTTGAACTTTGATTTGTTAATCACGTTTGGCCACAGATTCCTGATTGATCTCCACAAACTGACACCATATGGACTTCTTACTGGTTTGGTTGTCCAATTTCCTTCATTTCCATATTTCTCCCTAACAACCTCCGTCCACAATGTTTGTTCATTTGCCGCAAATTTCCACAGCCACTTCATCATCAAGCTCTGGTTCTGAACTCTCAAGTTTTTGATTCCCAGCCCCCTGCCTTCTTGCTTGTAGTCAAATCACTCTATTTAAGCAGATGGAACTTCTTTTTCTCACTGTTGCCTTCCCATAAGAAATTTCTTCTTAAAGCATCAATTCTCTTCACTAAATTGGAATTGGAAATAGAGACATCATATAAATAGGCATGTCATCAAGTACAGAGTTAATCAGAATCAATCTACCCCCATAGATAGATATTGATTCTTCCAATTTGCTAGCTTCTTCTCACATTTTTCCAGCACACCATTCCAAATTCCTTTTGATTTGCTCTTGGCTCCCAATGGCATCCCCAAATATACAGTAGGCAGTTCCCCTACCTTCCCACCAAGGATATTAACATGACTTTGTAGCTCTATTACCTCATTAAATGGGTAGATAAAGCTTTTATAACAATTTATGTGTAGCCCAGAAGTGGCTTAAAAAAGAATGAAGATCACCCTTAGTACTTTCACTTGTTCTCTTTCAGCTTCACAATAAACCAAAGTGTCATCAACATACTGCAAGTGTGAGATCCTCATGTTGCTATCAGCCCTACTATTCACTTTGAAGCCCCTTGTCCAATTGTTTGTCTGAGCTTTTTTCAGCATATCATTCATTCCTTCCATGGCAATGATGAATAGGAAAGGGGAGAGGGGATCCCCTTTTCTTAGACCCCTATGTGAAGGAAAAAATCCAGCTGGTTCTCCATTGATAAGTACTGAGAAACTTACCGTGGAAATGCAATATTTTATCCAGCTAATCCACCTTCCCCCAAAGCCCATTCTCTTGAGTGTATCGAGAAGGTAGTTCCAGTTCAAATGGTCATATGCTTTCTCTATATCCAGCTTACATAGTATCCCAGGTTCTTTGTTTATTTTCCTTGTGTCTATGCATTCATTAGCTATTAGCACAGCATCCATGATCTGTCTGCCTTTTATGAATGCCATTTGTTGACTGACCACCTTTTTGAGCCTCTCAGTCAATAGCTTGGAGATGATTTTGTATATGCTGCCTATCAAACTACTTCTCAAAAAAAATATGCTGCCTATCAAACTGATAGGCCTGAAATCTCTTAGTTCTTTGACCCCCACCTTCTTAGGAATCAAAGCCACAAATGTAGCATTCATGCTCTTTCCAAAAACTCCTTGAACATAAAAGTTCTGGACTGTTGCTACCACTTCCTTTTTGACCACACCTCAACAATTATTGAAGAATGCCATTGAGAATCCATCTGGCCGAGGTGCTTTGTCACCTGCACATGCCTTAACACTGTCCCATATTTCCTGTTCTCCAAATGGATTCTGCAGCATTAAGTTGTCCTCTGTTGTGACCATTTGGTTGTTTCTGATGGAACCTGTTGGCCTCCAATCCTCTTCTTCCGTGTACAGGTTTTGTAGAATCTGATAACCTCCCTCTTGATGTCTTTAGGACTCTGCAGAGTCTCCCCTTCTACTATCAACCGATCTATTATTAGATCTCTTGTGAGCATTAGCTGTTCTGTGAAAAACCTTGGTGTTTCTATCTCCCTCTTTCAACCAAAGAGCCCTGGATCTCTGTCTCCATGCTACTTCTTCATGATTTGCATTCTCCTATCTCCCTCTTTCAACCAAAGAGCCTTGGATCTCTGTCTCCATGCTACTTTTTCATGATTTGCATTCTCCTCAAACTCCATGGACAATGAAGTTTTTGTGAATATTTCCTCCTCTGTCAAGCTCCTTTGTTCATGTAATTCCTCCGGTTCTGCAAGTTGACTGAGAATACTTGCTTTCTGCAGTGTGCAGTGCTAAATTGCCTTGTAGAGTTTTGCTCCATTCCTTAAGCTTTGTCTTCAATGCTTTGAGTTTAAAAGCTAGTATAAAATCTGGCCTTCCTTCACAGGTGAAAGATTTCCACCATTCTTCAATTCTATCTTTGAAACCTTCGGTCTGTAGCCACCAATTCTCAAACTTGAAGTATGATTTTACTGGATCCCAGCTACCACATTTAACTCTCTGCATCAATTGTTGTTTTATGTTCCTATAGTTTTCATTGCAATCAACCGAAATCAAGAATCTATCCAATCTAGCTGCTGTTACATGTATGTCCCCTTTCCTCCATGTGTAATCACCCCCTGCTAATTGTATGTCTACCAATTCCATATCTTTAATGAAGTTTGAAAAACCAGTCATAACTCTTGTGATTCTGGAGCAATTTTTCTTCTCTGATGGATTGATGGATACCTCACAGTATTGAAGTCCCCACATACCACCCAAGGTCCATTAAAAAGACCTCTTGCCCCTGCCAACCCCCATCACACTTCCTCCCTCTTTCTTCTGTCATTAGGAGCATACACAGCTAAGAGATGCCATGTATATTCCCGTGTCGTACCTGAAAATTTACAAGTAAGTGTGTGTGCTCCAACACAACATACTTCCCCCCTTCCATATTCTACCATCCCACATTACTACAATACCCCCTCTGGTCCTACTAGCCTCCAGTTGCGCAAATTTCACCCATCTATTACCCCATATCTCTCTAACTATCTCCCTAGTATCCCCTTCTATTTAGATTCTTGGAAACAAAAAATCCATGTTTTCCAACTTAGTAGACATTTAATTACTCTCCTTTTCCTAACTCTATTCAGTCCCCTCACATTCCAGGATAAGATGTTCACTAACATTGATTATGACTAATAATGCATCCCCCCTGTTTTTAGTTCCATTACTCTTGAAGTTACTTCCGATATCCAAACCTTTCATCTCTTTGAATCCCTTTTTCTTTTCACATGTGGAACTTCTTTCCCTTTGTTTGCTTGCCTGCTGTTATCAATTTTCATAAACAGTTCCAAAGCTTCTCTCTCGCACCCACTAAAATGCACCCCAAATTCTTTGCTCAACTTGATGATATTATGATGCACCCAGATCGATGCTTCAAATTCCAGGTCTTCTTCTGCCTCTAAGTTCTGATGGTTTAGAGGCTCAACTTCTTCAATTGCCCAGTCCACAAACATATCAGTTTCTGCTGCTTGCATGTGCATGTTGTTGTAATCCTCTAGGTCATCTCCCTTCTCTTCATTCTCAACAGTAATTAATATGGCATTATCCTCGAGCAAAGCATCTTGTTGTTTTCCCTCATCTCCATCCTCGTCCCTCATTTCTTTCTCTTCTTCTTCTGAATTGTCGTTGTTTTTGCTTTCCCTTGGTTCCTCCGCCAAAGTTGTTATTTGTTTTCCCATTGTAGATTCGAACTGAATGGCTTTTATCTCTTCACTAAAGGGGTCTGTTCTGGGCTTTGAGATGGGCTTTTTAGAAGCCTTCTCTTCAGAGATAATTTAGGCCAAAGAATCTGGGCCCAATTTCTTTGTAGTATAAAGTTGAGTGGCCTTATTAGCAGTGACTAAAATGTCACATGACTGGTCACATGGTCTTTTAGGGATAGGCTGCTTTGAACTACCCACGTGTCCCATTACAACTTTATAACATTGAGCACCTCCCCCTGCAATTTGGCTGTCCTCTATTACTCGCTGGGTCAAGCAGTTGTCTTCTCCGTTTACACTGGCGATAGTTCTCACGGCGATTCACACCAAATCCGAATCTCGAAGACTACTTCAAATTCTATTTTCACTGCTTTAGGAATTGCAGATCCATCTCCTCTCACTTTTATTCTTGCCCATTTCAAGTGATTCTTTAGTTCCGTCTCCTCCTCCGTTTCAATCCATCCACCACAGAATTCTCCATCTTCTTTGAATACTTTTTGATACCATAAGTGTAGTGGGAGCCCTACTATCCTAATCCATGCATGATTCATCCTTTTATTTCTTGGAATTGTCCTCACCATTGACTCCACCATTGAAGCTTAACTTTGTTCTTCTTCCCATACCAATCGCTTCTTAGTACATGGTCAGCGATTACTTTCGAAGAGAATTCGAAAAGAAACCTGTTCTGGTCCATCTCATAGATGTTGATTCCATTTGCTTGCTTCCAAGAATTTGATGCCCATTTACGCACTTCCGATAACGTCGCAATTTCTGAGCTTCCTTCTGGAATGAGTCCCACCAAGCACCTGCCTAGCAATTCGCTGTGTGTTTGGTATCCAGTTATGCGAATAATGTCTCCGTCTTGTTGGACTTCCGCTTCATTCATTTCTCTGTTTGCCCATTTATGTTTACTGACAGTGTTTGAATACAGAAGTCCTTCTTCAACGACCTTATGAGCATTAAAGAAATTCCTCCGTACCCCACTATTAATGAACCTTTCTATTTTTGTTGCAATATCCAGCCATCCTGAATTGAATGCCACCTCTGTAATAATAATAATTGTGGTCTTCCCCTGCCTTGGACCCTAATGATGGTTATATAACGACCGTGTCTGTTATAGTTCCTCGCACAGAATGTCTCTGAAAAATGGTCTTTGCTCTTCCATCTTTTCACATAGTTCCCTTTCACCTTCGATGCTTCCTTTAGATTATTGAGCCACGCCATCGTCTTTCTACTGAATGCAGTCCTTCTGACTAGGTTCCTTCCTCGTTCTGTACTCATACAATTCTTCAGCATTGGTTGAGCATCTCTCTGTTTCGTAAGATTTGAAGCCCACTGCAAAATATATGATGTTGCTCTCCTTCATTGTAGGCATTTCTCGTTAGACTGAATGGACAAAGGACTATAACTAACTAATAAAAAAGAAAATGTTTTTTTTATCAGTGAACACAGTAGGTGATCACTGGATTTTAGGAAAGAAAGGAAGATTCCGGCGAGAAAGTACACCGGAGAGAGTCCCTACAATCCTAGGAAGTAGGAAAGAGAGCATCCTTGGGAACTGTGCCCGAGAGCATTTCTAGTTGACATTAAATTTGACTCGTGTATTTTTCTAAAAGGAAAGAGTGTGACCTGCTGGACTCATGCAGGAATTATGTTTTTCTTTATGCGGGATAAAATGTGGAAATAAGATTATGTATATTAGCAATACATGGGTAATAGTATTTAAGATAGAAATGCTCTTAAAGTAGGTAATCCCTACATAACATCTTTGTATTGTTATTCACTGCAAGATTATACGTACATTATCATTCACTGGAATCTGGATAAACACTCCTTGCATTGAAATTCCCGCATAACTAGTACTTGAACAAACTACCCTTAAGGTTTTCTCTCGCTTGTCTTCTGTGATGCCCATACTCTATTATGAGTATTTTGGGAGCCTTTTTTATGTTAAAAGAGAGAGCATACAGTGTTGCTCTGTTGTTCATTGAATTAGTTGCAGAGGAGCAGGAAAGTGAACATGAAAAAAGAATGAAAAAGACAGTGAGTGATCATGTAATATCTTGGTTCCCCGTACACTTTTCTTGTCCATTTGAGCCTCTCTTAAATACGTTTTGTAGATTTTCGTTGGATGCCTATTATGTTTATATTCCTTTTTGAAATCCCTTGGGATAATTAACACCATTCTCTATTTTTGGGAGCAGGGTTTCAGATCTTTTGTTTGGACAGCAGTTTCATATCAGTTGAAAGACAACTTGAAGTTATCTCCATCAGCCTCCCAATTTGTCACTTCGATAGCATTCTTTCCATGGAGCATAAAACCTTTATATGGGTATTTCATGTTGCATACTCAACCTTTTGTGAGCTTCTGTAATGCATACTTGTGCATGATCAGAAAATGGTGCCCTAGCTGTATGTTTAATCTTGTTCAGTATTGTCTAAATAACTATACTAATTTTCAAGCATAGAACTGAAAACAAATTAAGCTAAACAAACCTTCACAACGGATTTGGATGGGTTCAATCTGATTTGGTAGATCGTCGTGCTTGAATTGACTTAAAATTAGATTCTGACGTTAGTTTTTGAGCTTTAGGGTTTGTTCGGTATAACGGAAAATGTTTTCCGTGGATAATGTTTTCCAAGGAAATATTTTCTTGGAAAACAAGTAGTAATCTTATTCATTTTCTGGTGTTTGGTACGCATTAAGGAAAATGACTTCTCAAGAGTATTCATAAGTAATTTAGATATAATAAACATGAAACCATACCCCTCCCCAGACCCCACTTAGTGGGATTATACTGGGTAGTTGTTGTTGTTGTTGTTGAAACCATAAAGTTTCAAACCAACAATCTTCCGAACCCACAAATTTCATAAACTTCCGAACCACTAAACTTTCAAAACCGCGAAATTCCGAACCCGTAAAATTTAAATTTGTGAACCCGTTAACTTCCAAACACATAAACCTTCGAACTCATAACTTTGGAACTTGTAAAATTTTGAACCCTAAACTGAAAAATATATTAAAAATATTTTTTTTTCGGGGGAGGGGGCAGAAAAATGAAAAACAGAAATTTGAAATGACAAAAAAATAATTAATTTTTTTTCGGGTGGGTGGGGGGTGGTAGGGGTGGGGTGGATGGGTAGTAGGGTGGGTGGTAACGGAAAAACTTAAATTTGAAAAAAAAGCTTTTTTGGAGAGAGGGAGTGGGTGGGTTGGTGAGGGTGGGGAAGGTTGAGAAGGAGTTTTGGAAAATATTTTCCTTTCTCTTTCTCTTGATAAGGAAAACATTTAAGCCAACCAAACATTAGAAAATTGGAAAACATTTTCCGAAAAATATTTTCCTTCGTACCAAACACACCCTTAGAAGCATAGAATTTTACCTATATGTCCCAGTGTTGTCAAAGGCACATTTAATGCGCGCTTAAGCCCTGAAGCTCAAAAAGCTCAAGTAGGGAGCTTCGCCTCGCTTAAGTTGCACTTCGGTAAGGCAAGGCACTAAGGCGTACGCCTCATAGCCCATGAATTTTCCGTTGAATCAAGCGGCACTAAACAACAAATATAATCGAAATTAAGTGATAGCGGCTAAGGGAAGCATTATGAATGAATTTGCTATAATGTTCTTGAACTACATATACACTTTTATTTTTTCCTTTATTGCTACTATTTTTACTAAAGCCCATACTTTAAGTGCGCTTTGCGCTTAAAACCCCGATAGACCTAAAGCGTTGTTTAGAGCTTTTCGCCTTTGACAACACTGATATGTCCATGAGCCCGGATAAAATATGTATATACTAATTCATGATTATATTTTTTTTTTTATATCTTATGTTGAACTATGATTTCCAAAACTTTAAGGAGCGTAAACATAATTGACAAAATAATAAGCATCAAGATAAATGAAATAGACCAGTTGTTCCTCCCTAAAGAAAAAGAAAGGAAATAGACAGTGCAGTTCCTTATTGTCTTCCCTGCCCCTACCCCTACCCCATCCCTTTTAGTCCTCTGCTCCCCCTTTCTTCATGTATCTGACCTCCATTTTTACATCATATTCAAATCAAAGAGTTGGAAACCTGATTTGGGCAGCAAGTGCCTCTCCCCAGTACCTAGTACCTCCTCGCATAGTTCGAAGACACACTTTCTCTCATTCCATCACATTGTGGCTAATGTCCATGATTATTTGTCCCTTGGGGTTAATAGAAGACTTGTGGACTTCTTGCCTTCTTGGTGCACCCATGAGATTCCTTTAAGCATAGAAGATTCGGTGTTTTTCGTAGAGAACCATATTTTCTTGTGAGGTTTCTCTATTTTTTCGTATACTTCTTGTATATTGGTATTTATGCTCTTCATTAATGAAATCTTATTACCTTATCCAAAAAAAATTTAATCACCTCTGTGCTTTTGTATCTACCATACCAGTAATAGCCAGTCCACTTCAAACTGAAATTATCTTCAATCTTTTTCCATTTTGATTTTCTCTTTTTCTACGGGGGCGTCTTTGTTTTCTTTTTTGTAAGTGAAAGAATTTTATTATTGTTTCACGAAGTTGCCAGCTACTTATAAAATGAGAATACACCATACCACTTCAACCTATCCAACTATCAATCAAATGGATTTTCTCTAACAAACAACATCTTGTCCTCAATGTTGTTCCTTTCTCGTACATACTTATAAATCTTCTGTGGTCTAAGAATAGTTCATTCCAGTTTGATCTTTTGGTTGTATCTATTATGATTTCATTTTCTTTCATGTATGATGCAACTATACCAAATCTGAAGAATTGTGGGAATTTGATTTTTCTGTCTTCTCCTTATTCAGTTTCTATGTGTATGGGATTGATATTTCCTGATATATATTAACATGAGACTCAAAAGTTGGTGCGGACCAGGGCAGTTAATTAGCTTTTCCTACTGCCTAGCAGGCTCAACTTTCTTGTAAAATTTAAGTAGAACTAGGCTTGAGATGAATATCAGATTCTATTAAATTTAATGATCCTATAGATTTGGTCAATTAATCTAAAACATTCAAGTACCAGGTGTACATATCAAAAGAAAAAGTTTGTTAAGATGTTTGGTTTCCTTTTATCTGGTTACAGCTCGAATTTGCAGTACTGGAAAGCACAAAAGGAGCTGCAGATCAATGTGAAATGAATATTAAGGACAATGTTGTTTGTTAGGTGGAATTTTGATATGTTCTAGAATTAACATATAAAGAAAAAGCTGTGAGATTTATTTTTTTACAGTTTCTTGGAGTTTTAGTAAACATCATCGGATCAATTTTTACCATATGGTAGCATCTTATTGTGGAAGACCTAAGAATGTGGCTTAGCTAGATAGAGTTTTCTTAAATCATGGAAATTGTCATTGACAACAGATTTATTATAAGATGGTCCATAACTGAGGCGTAGTTGTTGTATGGTCAATAACTGCTGGTGTGCTATTCATGACTTATACTCTGCTAAGCTCGTTTTTGTTATTTTCTCATGAAACCATGTCAGGAAAATTGTTCATTTCCTGCTCTTCTGCTCCATCAAGACCTTATTCAGTATGCTGTTTGCAGGATATTATCCGATTGTTTCCCAATCAAAGGAAGGAAAAGAGTCCCCTACCTTACACTTGCAACTTTGCTCTCGCTGTTGCCATGGCTAATTTTAGGGTTAAGTGCTTCCCTGAGAAATATGAGGATAGAACTCATGATTCTTTTGACAGTGCAGAACCTGGGCTCTGCAATGGCTGATGTTGTAATTGATGCAATGATTGCTGAGGCTGTAAGATCTGAGCGGTATGTTCTTCTACATGGAACTTTTTCTGCCTTTCCAATGAGAAGGGCTGTTCCAATTGAAGTAATTTTAAGTAGCTGTAAAAACACATAATTTTAAAGTATATCTGGACCAAAACTAAGCCTTTGACCATACAACATAAGTAAATGTCAAATTAGTCAGATCAAATAGCAGGTTGTACCATGGATATGACTTGTCTATTCAGTTCATGGTTAAATATAGTTGGAAAAAGGGCTTTGCTTTCATTTAAAGTTTTTACTATAGATGCCTGGGTCTATGTGAAGTTTGATTTGTTAATTGTCACTTAATTTTTAAAATCTTGTTTTACATGCAAATTCAACGGGTTTAGACGCTCTCATGTGCAACTTGCACTGAAAATATTTAGATAAAGGCATGATATTGTTTTAATTTAGGTTTACTTGTCAACAGGGCATCATTTGCTGGAGATCTTCAGTCAATATCTTGGCTGGCTATGGCACTCGGAGGAATATGTGGGAGTTTGCTAGGAGGATATGCATTAGTCAATTTACAGATAGATATGATTTTCCTTCTTTTCTCTTTCTTACCTGCTTTGCAGCTCTTTTCGTGTGGTTTGGTTGAGGAGGGTTCTGTACAAGGTAAAGCATTCCCTGAAGGTTCTGCATCTAATGGTTCTGAAATGGCGATTGGAAGTATTGAAGAGGAAGATAAGTTCTCTAGTGAAAAATCGAAAATTAGTACTTTGAGGAGAAAGAAGAGCCAGAAAAATTCAAAAAGGGCGCCAACTCCAATAAATAAACTCCAGGCTCCTGATAAAAACGGATCATCATTGTCTCAATGGTATCAAACACTGAAAATGGCCACCTACACATTGTTTAGGGCTTTCCGCCAGCCAGCCATTTTGAGGTAACTTGTGAGAAAGCTTGATATTCCTTTTTCTCTTGATGATTTA
The DNA here is from genome assembly GCA_005239495.1 of Nicotiana undulata. NCBI lineage: Eukaryota > Viridiplantae > Streptophyta > Magnoliopsida > Solanales > Solanaceae > Nicotiana > Nicotiana undulata. Next base: position 23,828 of record ML266514.1, read on the forward strand.
TAATGAATAATCACGAATCAATTTATTTTCCTCTTGGAGCTTCTGCTTGAACACCACGTGCTTCAGTGTATATATATGATATGATGGGGCCTAGGTCTTGAAAATCTCTCTACCTTCTTTTTAATCTTTCTTGGTGATGTCATTTCTTTCTATCTCTATAGAATATTGGAAGAGGTAATAGACTTGTGAAGGGACTGCTTCCGTTAGCATAAAAATGAACTCGCATCGCCTTAAATTGGAACAATGAAACTGCGAGTCCAAAAACACTTTCATCAGTATTAGCCTTGTATTACAATTTCTTAAGAAAGATCCAAGTGGCAGCGTTACTTCAAACAGATTAAATCCCTGGCCAAGGTTTTCACTTTTTTGGTGCTTCCATGTTTCAATGTCAGTTGGGACCTCATGGAGGTTGTGAATTGTTCAGTAGTCTCCCATCTTCTTGACTTCTTTTTTTCCATTTCTTTTTTGCCTTCTCTTAATTAACTGATGTTACGGTGGTTATCCTCTTGCAAATTGTTCCTTGGAATCCAGACCAATGGCTTGGTTCTTTTTGGCTCACGTGACAGTTCCAAATCTCTCGACGGTTATGTTCTACTATCAGACAGAGTTCTTAAAATTGGATGCATCTTTCCTTGGAACAGCACGTGTTCTTGGATGGTTGGGCCTCATGATCGGGACCTTGACTTACAATCGCTATTTAAAAAAGATGACGTTGCGATCTATTCTCATGTAAGTAGATCTTCGGCTTGTACATGTGATTGTGAAGGAATATTAGCTTAGATTATCAAATAGCTTATTTTCCTATTTATAATTATGCAGGTTCACTCAAGTAGGTGTGGCCCTTTTGACTGTTCTAGATATGGTTCTGATTTCGCGAGCTAATATTTTATTAGGTATATCGGACAAGGTTACAGTGCTTTTTGGGTCTGCTCTTTCTGATGGCATCAATCAATTCAAGTATGTCCAACTTATATATGCTCTTGTTAAAAGTAATTATAGAACATCTGAAGTAGCTAACATCTGTGAAGTATAAGTTGTTCCATATTTGTCACAAAGCATTTGAATTGTTTTCTTCCTGTTGCAGGTTCATGCCCTTTCTCATCTTATCAGGACAACTTTGTCCTCCGGGCGTTGAAGGGACTTTGTTTGCATTATTCATGTCGATAAACAACTTAGGAGCGACAGTGGCATCTTTTGTAGGAGCAGGGTTGGCTTCAGTGCTAAACATCTCTTCGGGGTCTTTCGACAATCTCTTCTTAGGCATTGGTATTCAGGTCCTCTGCACTTTCATCCCAGTGGCCTTCCTCTTTTTGATACCGAAGGAAGCTACTGGTATATCAGCATAATTCACAAAGTATACATGGCAGGTAACAGCTTAGACAACAAAGGAATTTTTTTTCTTACTTATGATAGATGGATACTCGTTTTAGTTTGAGATGAGTTTAAATGGAGCGACATGCTTATTGAGCATACGTATAGCTGACCGTAACCTGCTTGGGATTAAGACGTAGTTCTTGTTGTATGAACACTCATAGCCTAGTAGCTTTTTCCTACTCTCTTCTGCTTATTTACTTCTGTAATATCAAACATCAATTGTAGGATTAAGGATGAAACTACAGGTTGATTTGGGCATCCAGAAGTTCTATATCAGAGTATTATTTTGACAGTTGGATTTAACCCTCAAACTTTCATTTGAGGGATAACATATCCCCTACTACCATGTCAAATACTTTCTAGTTGAAAGAGAAAGTTTTGCTGTCAAATTGTTCAAAAAGTACACAATTAACGAAATAAAATCTTATTATTTTAGCTACATAAGAAAAATAGTTCCAATGAAAAATATATGCCTTGTAAGGATTATTAGTGCCATTTTGAATTTGTTGTTTAAAGAAAATAAAGGTAAAAAGGCATTTAAAATAAATAAAAAAAAAGCTACATAAATTAATGTTAAAAAATAAATAACATATGTAACTAGATGCATCGATCTTTATATTCACACTCATTCTATTAGGGATAGTGGGAGTGTTACTTTTTATTTTCTTAAATAGTAAATTTCAGTGAGTACCCTCTCAAGTTTGGAAATCTGTCAGGCTTGACACTCAAACACCACATTCGGCGGACTTGTAACTTGTTGGCAACAGACATTCACCCTCTGCAACATGGTGCTGCACATGAAGTTACTATAGTAGAAAACTCCCTTTTTTGACACTCCACAATAAATGTTAGTAACAGTTCTACTAGTAGTATTTGTAGTATTAGTACTTTGGTACATCCCAATTCCCAAGCACCAACCTCTTTGTACCAATGCATCTTTATAATTAATATAAACTTATCTTTCCTAGGAAAAAAAAGCTTTAAAAAAATTCATTTCTCTGTTTTGAGGATTTTCTTGTCTTTTTGTTCAATTACTGCTAATATCTATCGAAGTATACTTGGTCAATGCGATACAAGAGAGGAGCTCTTTCTGTAAAAGTCTTAAGACACGCGCAACAGATTATTAATATACCTAATAAAGCAAGTAATCAAATTATCCTTAAACTAAATATAGAATATTCTATATTATCATATGGAGAATTAGAGCATACTCTCCTGTAATTGTACTAATTAATCTGGTCATAAGGTATACTCCACCTCAAGTTGGAATATACAAACCACACATAAATACGAACATGGTCAACATAGTGTGTGTGCAGGAGACTAGGTGGGTAGGGTCGAAGGCGAGAAATGTAGATGGATTCAAGCTGTGGTACTCTGGGGCAGTGAGGGGTAAGAATGGAGTGGGCATCTTGGTGGATAGGGATCTTAGGGAGTCCGTATTGAGATTAGGCGAGTGAATGATAGGTTAATGTCTATTAAGTTGGTGATTGGTGGATGCACTCACAATGTTATCAGCGCTTACGAGCCTCAAGCAGGCCTGGATGAGGAGGTTAAGAGGCGCTTCTGGGAGGTTTGGATGAGATGGTGAGTAGTATTCCTCTTGCTGAAAGGTTAGTTATTGGAGGGGATTTTAATGGCCATATCTGGTCAGCCGCTAGTGGATATGGCGAGGTGCATGGCAGCTTTGGCCTGGGGGATAGGAACGGAGTATGTACTTCGCTGCTAGATTTCGCTAGGGCTTTCGAGTTGCTGATTGCGAACTCGGCTTTCCCGAAGAGGGAGGAGCATCAGGTTACTTTCCAAAGTTCGGTGGTGAAGACACAGATTGATTACCTCCTCCTCAGAAGGCGAGATAGAGGGTTGTGCAAGGATTGCAAGGTTATCCCGGGAGAGTCCCTCGCGACTCAGCATAGACTCTTAGTGATGGACGTCGGAATCTGGGTGAAGAGGAAGATGAGGGATGCTCGGGGCCGACCACGGATTAGATGGAGCGCTATGACTAAGGAGAAAGCCCAGGAGTTGGAGAGGAGGTTATCCGATAGTGGAGCTTGGAGGAGTACTGGGGACGCGAGCGCTATGTGGTCAGAGACGGCAAACTTGGTGAGGGAGGTGGCGAGGGATGTTCTAGGGGTAGCGAAGGGTTATGCAGGCATACATCAAGGCGAGTGGTGGTGGAATGATGTAGTCCAGGGAAAAGTGGAGGCGAAGAAGGTAGCGTTCGCAAAGTTGGCAGGGAGCTCAAGCGAGGAGGAAAAGAGAGTGAACAGAGAAAGTTACAAGGTAACGAGGAAGGAGGCAAAGCTGGCGGTCACGGAGGCCAAGAATGCGGCGTTTGGCCGTATGTACGAGGAATTGGGGGAAAAATGCTGGGACAAGAAGTTATTTTGGTTGGCTAAAGCAAGGGAGAGAAAGTCTCGGGATCTAGACCAGGTGAGGTGTATCAAGGACGAGGAGGGTAAAGCTTTGATGGGGGAGTCTCAGATTAAGCAGAGGTGGCAGTCGTACTTCCGGGGTCTCCTTAACGATGAGGGGGATATAGAGCTAGGGGAGTTGGGTCATTCGGAGAGTCATCGCGATCTTAGGTATTGCAGGCGCATTAGGCTGGAGGAGGTCGTGGGGGCGTTGCGCAGGATGAGTAGGGGTAGAGCGACTGGGGTGGACAAAATTCCGATGGAGTTCTGGAAAGGTGTGGATAGGCCAGGATTGGAGTGGCTGACTGGGTTGTTTAATGTTATTTTTAAGACTAAGGGGATGCCGGAGGAGTGGAGGTGGAGTACAGTGGTGCCCCTGTATAAGAACAAAAGTGATATCCAATGTTGTAACAACTATAAGGGTATCAAATTATTAAGTCATACCATGAAAGTCTGGGAGCGAGTGGTTGAGGCGAGGGTGAGGAAGACGACGTCTATATCTGAAAACCAGTTTGGTTTCATGCCGGGTCGCTCCACTATGGAAGCTATCCACCTTGTTAGGAGATTGGTGGAACAGTTCCGGGATAAGAAGAAGGACCTGCACATGATGTTATTTACTTGGAGAAAGCGTATGACAAGGTCCCTAGGGAGGTGCTGTGGAGATGTCTGGAGGCAAAGGGCGTGCCGGAGGCCTACATCAGAGCGATCAAGGACATGTAGGATGAAGCTAAGACTAGGGTTCGGACTGTGAGAGGTGACTCAGAGCATTTCCCGGTAGTTATGGGGCTTCATCAAGGATCTGCGCTTAGCCCATTCCTTTTTGCCTTGGTGATGGATGCACTAACACACCATATTCAAGGGGATGTGCCATGGTGTATGTTATTTGCTGATGACATAGTTCTGATTGACGAAACGAGGGTCGGTGATAACGAGAGGTTGGAGTTCTGGAGACAGACCCTCGAGTCTAAGGGTTTCAAATTGAGCAGGTCTAAGACAGAGTACCTGGAGTGCAAGTTTAGCGCTGAGTCGAGCGAAGTAGGCAGGGACGTGAAGCTTGGATCTCAGGTCATCCCCAAGAGGGACGGCTTCAAGTACCTTGGATCGGTGATTCAGGGGGACGGAGAGATCGGCGAGGACGTCACTCACCGTATAGGGCGGTTTGGATGAAATGGAGGCTTGCATCAGGAGTCTTATGTGACAAGAAAGTGCCATCGAAACTCAAGAGTAAGTTTTATAGAGATATGGTCAGATCGGCCATGATGTATGGGGCAGAGTGCTGGCCGGTTAAGAACTCCCATATTCATAGGATGAAGGTAGCAGAGATGAGGATGCTTAGGTGGATGTGTGGGCACACTAGGATAGATAGGATCAGGAATGAAGATATTCGGGCGAAGGTGGGCGTGGCCCCGGTGGACGAGAAGATACGTGAAGCGAGGCTCATATGGTTCGGGCACGTGCGGAGGAGAAGCATGGATGCCCCGGTGAGGAGATGTGAGCGGCTGGTTGTAGTTGGCTCGAGCAGAGGTAGAGGGCGGTATTGGGGGAGGTGATTAGGCAGGACATGGAAAGAATGCGGATTTTCGAGGACATGACCCTTGATAGGAAGATCTGGAGGTCTAGTAGCAAGGTTGTAGTATATGGGGTACCAGAGCTTTTCTTTCTTCATCCCCGGGGCGAAGGGGGTTGGGTAGGGTGTACCATAGATGGCTTGCGGATTTTTTTCTCGGTAATTTCAGGCTAATACCCTTGCATGGAATTTAATCTATGCTTTTCTTACTTAGGCTAATATTTCTGCGATTTCTGCTGGAGTTACTAATGAATTGCCTTTGCTTTTCTTTTTTATTTTCCTGTGCTGAGGGTCGATTGGAAATAGTCTCTCTGCCCTATCGGGGTAGGATAAGGTCTGCGTACGCATTACCCTCCCCAGACCCCACTTTGTGGATCTTTACTGGGTAGTAGTTGTTGTTGTTTGTCAATTGATCATTGTGCTAACAAGACTGGCATATAAACTCCGATTGCTTTGTTATTATATTTAAAAGTGACAATCAATCTCAACCTGTTTGATTCTCATGTGGAATAATAGATGCACGTAGATTGATTGCCGAAATAAAATTCATCTTCTTTACATGTCCGAAATTTTACTCCGCAAGTAACTGTCTGAACAACATAAACGTAAATATTATTGTACTTAGCTTCTGGTCGTGATTTAATGCTAGTTGAAGCACGAGCATGAAAGGAGGTCGGTGCTTAAGATCAACAACCATATAGTCCTTCTAAGAATCTAGACTAGAAATAAGAGCATGAGAAGAGCCCCAAGTGATCACACTACTCATTTTCTTTTGCATTTTTACGTCTTGTCAAAGGAAACAATCATTTCGGATGTAGTAGATAGTTTTATTGAGGTGACAGGAGCAAGTGTATATATACATATATATTTTTTTTTTTTTTTTTTTTTTTTTTTTTATTTATTTACATTTCTCACATCTTTTCTTTGTTTTTTATTGCTTCGAGACTTGGACTATCTTCAAAGACCATTAATCATCTCAATGGATTTTGGTTCTTTAGGCCCTTTGCTGAAGTTAATCTTCTTGCTTGCTTCTACGTTTCAAGGATATAACGTAACCACAATTGTCATATGGTAGACGCAACTGCAGATATTCTGTCTATCAAGTTTGGCTCATCCCAAAACTTGGACTACCTACACCATCTATATTATGTTAACATTTTTGTCCTATTATCTTGTGACAATTTCATTCTTCAAATAATAAGAAATGCATTTAGTGAAAACTACCCACTTTGGTTGTGTTTGGTATGGAGAAAAATATGTTTCTCTTTTCCTAAGTCAGGTCAAATTTCCAAAATACCTTCTTTTTTTCTTACATAGAAAAACTAGTTCCTTTAAATTCAGGAAAATGATTTCCCAAATGAGAGTAAAGAAACAAGTTTCATAAGTAACCTTTCACATCTCTACTTCCAACATCCCTGCCTAACCCCTACCTCGATCACCCCACCTCACCCCCAACTCCTCATCCCATAATATTTGTGGAGACGGGGTATGGAGTCGTCTTTGTTAGGGAGCGTTTTACTCATCAATGTGAGACTTTTCGGCGCGAATTCGGATTAGTCGGGCCCCAATATGGGTATTGAATACCCAATAAGAAATCAAAAAAAATATTTGTGGAGATGACTAGATAATATATAGATGCTCTTGAGACAATATTTTTTCCTGATTTACCAAACATCAAAAAATAAATTAAAAGACACCCTTTGTTTTGGCCTTATTTTGCTTTGCTAAAAAGAAAATGACAAAGACTAGAAGAACATCAGAAAATTCAGTTCACAAAGGACAGAGCACTATGACGTGGAGGTAACCTAGGAATTACAAATTAAAAATTCAACTACTCAAATTTATGAGAATTTTATCGAACTCGAAAGACTATTTTATCCTTTAATTAGCCAAAAGAGGACAAAAGGGGCAAAGTTGATCACTTCCCGGAACTAAAAACGACTCTTTGGAATTAACAAAAGAAAATCAATAACCATATAGAACTAATTAGGGGTATAATGAAATTGACCATTTGCAAATCAATATCCTTTCAAACTTTATACCCATGGGTCTAGTTTTGACAAAACTGCAAGGCCGCAAAAATGGCTATTTGTGTAAATCAGTCAACTTCCCAAAGTCAACGAGCATCGACTGTCCTAATACACGATCACTTGGATATTGAGATATTCCAATATATTAATTGATTAAAAGGAAATCCAGCTAATCAAATTAGATATGGGAATTGCTCTCCGCCTTAATTGAGAGATTAAGCTATAGATTATAGTAATGACAATTGACAGAGACGTTTCTTACAACTACAATGCAATGTTTTGGGGTTTCAAGAATAAAAAACTTTGTGTTTTTTTTGGGAGTATTTGCTAAGACAAAGATAGTAACAAGTACAAAAATATCATAAAATTCAGTTCACAACAACAAAAGTGTGTCTGAGGATGTCAGCAATACCTATGACGTGGAGTAACTTAGGAATTGGATAAACTAAAATTAGAAACCAACTTCCTAATTTATGAAAATACAGCCGAAAAGGGGCAAAAGTTTATAACTTAGACGGAACTAAAAACTGACTCTTTCTTGAAAATATCAATAACCATATGGAACCAACTAATCAAATAGACCGTCTGCAAAATTCAATTTCTGTTGATTCTGACGTTATATTAAATGATAGTAGCTTGATTCTGTGGCAACCCATTTCCTTATTAACCATCTTTGACCCCACAAAACCCCCTACCTAGCTTCCACAGAACACAGCCATGGCGGTTTTCTTCAACACCCAATTTTTATTCAGTATCTTGATTTTTTCCTGTTTCTTTCCATGTCAAATACATGGGTCAAAATCAGTATTTCATGTAAAGGATGTTTTGCCACTGTTGCCTGGAAAAGTATCATGGCCTATTGTCAACTCTCTCTACAGTGCTGTAGACCTGTTGCCCTCTTTTATGGGGGCTGCTTCAATATCAAATAATAATACCCTTGAATGGAAAGGTGCTTGCTTTTACAAAAATACTGCTTGGTTGGAGCTTCACAACAAGACTGGAAGTCAGTTTGGTGGTGGCACTCTCCATATCAAGGTTCTTTTTTTCTGTTTTTTAAATGGGCAGTTATTTTTTCCTTTTATTTTGATGTTTCTGCTTATTAATTACTTCCTCCATCCTAAATTGATGCTTGACTGGGCATGGAGGTTAAACCTGGAAAAAAAAATGTGTTTTCTGAAACTTGTGGTCTAAAATAAATTATTTGTGTGGCTATAAAACACTCGCAAAAGTTTAAAGTCAAATTATTTTTAAATATAAAAGGTCATTCTTTTTGGGACAAACAAAAAAGGAAATACCTTCACATGAACTGGGATGAAGTTTTGGTTTTAGGAGGTTTTTGCCATGAATATTCTTTAGTGTTTTTGGATAGTTTGGAGTTGGACATCTACTTTGGTATTTAGTTTAGCCTGTTCAGAGATTTTAGTTTCATTATTGTGATAAATTTGCTATATTTAGTCTGCAGAGTGGGTACCTTTTGAGTTAATATTTATTGGAAATATGGTCTGGATAATCGTTATCTATGAAGAACCCTTGCAGTTTCTTTTTGAATCTCTTTTGCTGCTAGATATCTCTTGCTTTGGTTGTGAGAAAGATGGAAAATTAGGTGGGAGTTAAGCTTCATTCTTTTCTATATGGACTTGTCAATATGTTTGGACCTGTAAAAATTGACTTTTATATAAATAACAGTATTATTTGAATATCTGCTGTTAAACTGTCATGTATAAAATGCCAGTCTTTGCATTAATTTATGTTATCTTGTCTTCTTGGTGAGCGTTTTCTTTTATGGTATAGTAAATATCTTGAGCTTAGAGAACTTGCAAATATCGATGTTTCTAGCTGAAGTTATTTAAAGATTTTGTATTGGTCAGTAAATATTGAATGGCACTAACAAAAACATTTCGGGACGTAAAATGATCTTAGCCAAAAAACCGAGAGAGGTCTACAACATTTTGGTGTGTTACATTTATACACTAGTGTTAGCAACATGGATGGATCTTGAACCTCTAAAGGAACTGACGTTGAGGAAGCCCAGACTCATTTTTGGATTGGATCAAGCTTGGTCTGAGGCCGAATCATGTGTGACTGATACATGATACATCCGAGCGAAGGCCGCAAAACTTTGAATCTCAAGTCAAATAATATTGTTAAAAAGGTAGCCTAAACAAATGGAAAGTAAAGGAAATTTATACAAACATAGGAAAAAAGAGATCACAGTGAACACATGTGCTCGCCTTGTGTTTTTTTTTCTTTTGTTTTTGTTGTTTCTCTGTCTGTTTGCCCTCCTGTCCTCTATAATCTTGCTATTGTTGAGGATAAAAAGGCTTTTTAGATGGTCATGGCTGTAGTAGATGGCTTCAACATGGTCACTTAGGGTGGTCTCCTGCAGTTGAGTATCCAGCAGTTGCACCCTTTTAGAGGTATTGGATGTTTAGGTAGTCATTTCTCCCCACTTAATTATGATTGATGTTGAAATGATAAGTTATGACATCGGGTTGGCGATGTGTTATTGTCAAGTGTTGCGTTCAAGGAATTTAGAGTGGTGGTCTCTAGTGCTACTCGTGCCTTTGTGTCTTAAACTAGGCTGATTGGGATGGTAATGGTTTGCCCGACATTGACAGAGTTGTCGAAGGCTGGTTTGAGCTGCGTTTAAGCCTTCAAGCTAGGTACAAAATAGACTGGGTACTTTGCCTCACTTAGGCAGCACTTTAGCCACTAAGATGTACGTTATAAAACACTAAAAAATAACTATCTTTGGCAAATTATAATTTTTTCAATTCTTTTGTCCAAATAGTAGTTGTTGTATATATAGTTATTGCATATATATATTTTAAATTTTTCTATATTTTGCACCTTTTTTCATTAAAGCTTTGCATATTTGCTCGTTGCTCTTAAACTTATAACATATTTCATTGCTTCTTCTTTGTTCTTTCGCTTTTCACGTTTGACATTTCTTCAATCTCCAGTCTTTCTTGTTAGATCAGATTTTTTTATTGATCAATTTCCCTCTCTTTGTTGGATATAACAATAATTGTCCTGGTCTCCCTTGATATAAAACTAGTCGAGGCTAAGAAAGTTATTGCTTAAAATTTAAGTCGTCTCCTTCTCATGCTAAACAACTCTTGTACTACAGTTGTTAATAAGTTTGGGACACGTTATGTGTCTGTTGTGGCACTCTTTTCAGTTGTGTGATCACTGTGATCTTCAAAATCTATTAAGAGCTGCACTGGATCGGTTTCCAAAATATTAGTTAAGAAGTTTTGGCCATCTGCACTTCAATAGCTGCAGTTCCTCATAGATTAGTACTCTTGAGCTTCTCATTTCTTAGGTCCCCTCCTCTATGTATGTTGACTAAGTATACATTGTCATTTTATACCGCTCTTTCTTTTTTAGTATGTTCCAAAAAAGAATTACACCTTTGCCGCTTTTCCCTTTATGGCGTGCACTCGTAGCCATATGAATGTCGTGACATGTTTAAGACCACAAGTTCCAATGGTACGTTTTATATGTGCCAAAAATCTTGTTATCTTTCTTAAACTCCGTGCACAGGCTATTACTACCGTATAAAACGAAAGGGAGGAGGGAGTAATTTTAATTTAAAGATTAAATAAAGTATTGATTAAATAATGAATGTTCATGGTCCGAAGGGATTGTTGTATTTTTTCATTAATTAATAATCTCTCCTATTATTACGCAGGTCAGCAATGCACACAGTTACACATGTATGGACCTTTACATCTTTGCGACCCCATATCGTGTGACATGGGATTACTACGTTTTATCACGCGAACATACTCTTGAAATCAAGGAGTGGGAGTCTCAAGCTGAGCTAGAATATGTGAGTTGCGGTCATTTCGTAAATTAAACTACACTGCCATTAGCATCAAGTTGTTATAGAATCTAAAATGCAAGTTGGAACAGGTGAAACGTAAAGGCGTCGCAATTTTCCTTATGCAAGCAGGAATGTTAGGAACCCTTTCAGCATTATGGGATGTTTTCCCTTTGTTCACGAACACAGGATGGGGTGAAAACTCAAATATTGGATTTCTAAAGAAACATATGGGTGCTTCATTTGACCAACGTCCTCAACCATGGGTCAGCAACCTTACCACCGAAGACATACATTCTGGAGATTTTCTTGCAATATCAAAAATTAGAGGTCGCTGGGGTGGTTTTGAGACGTTAGAGAAATGGGTAACAGGAGCTTATGCTGGCCATTCTGCTGTTTGCTTGAGGGACGCTGAAGGAAAGCTGTGGGTTGGAGAATCTGGAAACGAGAATGATAAGGTACTTCCAAACATTTGTATTTTGCTTTCACATGATGGTACTTTTTTCATTGCTCTTTCTTTCATTGGGAGCAAAAGCTGGATATTGAATAATGTGGTTCCCCGGGCTATTAAGTTACATGCTCCAAAAACCACTCCAACAACAAAGGTATTGGTCGGAGAATGGAAAGAGGCAAAAGTATCCCTTTTAGTATATTTCTAAAAATAAATCCACTTGTGTCTATCTGATTGTTGCAAGCACATGGGATTGTTTATGATTTTTTATGGTGTGTGGGTTGGCACCTCTGGGAGAAGTTGCAGTCTCTTGTTTAAGATAATATCTTTGGCTTTTTGATACACCAAAGTACCGTGAATGATTATGCCTTCCATTTACAGAAGCACATATGTTAAATTTTATAGGCTTCTTTCTTTATTGCATCTTTAATTTCATATATTAACTGTGCCATGCATTCAGATTATGGCGTTCATTAAGTTGAAGATGGAAAAATGCTCCTCTTCATGTTTTGTGTGTTTTGGGCTTTTCCCACAAATGCAAGGATATTAGAGCATTTCCGTCAAACATTACTGAGTTAGAATAACTTGGTTTGAGAGAGTCGTCATGTTTAAAGAATAGTTGGGAGAAAAAAAATTATTTATGTCATGGAGGTAAAGGCAAAAAGAGGATATCTTTAAGATTTTAAACCTTTTCTTTTCTCTGTAGCTTCTTACTCGCTAGCTTTTCTTTTATAACAAATTTTGAGTTTGAATATTACTACGTAGCTAGAATTCAACTCTTCTTTGCTACTATGTTTCTCCTTTCTTTTACTTGTTGGAATATCTTTAAGGTGTAGTTAGCAGTCAATCCTATAGCTAGTTACAACAACTACAACAACAACAACAAACCCAGTATGATCCCAACAGGTGGGGTCTGGGGAGTACGCAGACCTTACCTCTACCTAATGCAGGTAGAGAGGCTGTTTCCAATAGACCCTCGGCTTAGGAAGGGTAAGAAGAAGAAGAGGAAAGCAAGGAAGGAAGAAATAAGGAAGAGAAAAGAAAAAGGGAGAGATAAAGGATAAGTAGTACCAAATAATAGCAACAGGGAATACAGGCGAACAAAACCACATAACGTAATAAAAATCTAAGAATATGAAGGGACATGCATGCTGCTAAGATTATCGGTGAACAACTAAAAACTACCCACTAACCTTCTACCTTAATCCTCGACCCCCACACCCTCCTATCAAGGGTCATGTCCTCAGTGAGCTGAAGCAGCGCCATGTTCTGTCTAATCACCTCTCCCCAGTACTTGTTAGGCCTACCTCGACCTCTTCTCAAACTCTCCATGGCCAACCAATCACACCTCCTGACAAGAGCATCAATGTTTCTTCTCTTAACATGTTTTCAGGTTGTGATCTGTCTAGTGATGCATATACAGAGTATACAACTTTAAGCATTGGTAAGACTATGTGATACTGCTGAGTTCAACTACCATGTTGTATTGCTGTCATATCAAAATGACATGACCCCATTACAAAGTTTGCACCATCTTCCATCAGATGAAGTAGTCATAACTCGTCGTTCGAAATTGTGTGATTGGGTAGTGTCAGGTAGTGGTTGAACCAAACTCCCCGGGAAGGTTGGAGGTGGGTAGAGACAGAGCTAGGATTTGAAGTTTATGAGTTCAGGATTCTAGTTCTTTTAAGTTACTCAGTTTTAAATTAAAAATTTGTATATCTTCAATGAATCTTTAATAGAAATACAGGTTTCGAATCAAATACTGGGTTCGGCCGAACTTATAATCAACACATTAGCTCCGCCCCTGGAGCTGGGGTTGAACCAAATAAGAACTCTTAAGCATGGCTACTAACATGATTATATTAAATTACGGACCAACTTGTTTGTGCATCTACTTGCAGGGAGAAGATATAATTGCTATTTTACCGTGGGAGGAATGGTGGGAGTTTGAGCTGACAAAAGATGATTCCAACCCACATATTGCATTGCTTCCTTTGCATCCTGATCTCCGCGCCAAGTTTAATGAGACTGCTGCTTGGGAATATGCACGTAGCATGGTCGGCAAACCTTATGGTTTCCACAACTTAATATTTAGCTGGATAGACACACTTGACGGAAATTACCCCTCTCCCTTGGATGCTCATCTGGTATGCACTGTCTATTCATAGTTGGGCCAATTTTATTGTTGCTTTATTACTTTGAAGTTTTTCCTTCCATAAATACTTAATAATCCTTTTACTTTGTAATTCTTTGCATTTGCCACTTCAATCAAATTCTGCTTTGGCTAAGCATTGAGCTATGTTCTTTCAGATAAAGATTATTTTTGACTGGTGCTTTTAAGATTCTAGATGTGTGAACTGAAATAAGTGATTAGCATTTATTCTAGGTTCTTAGTTAGAGTTTATAGTAAGAGTAAGAAGAAAAACAGTCCTTATGTACTAAATAAATCACCACGACTCTATGAAACTCACTCATGCTTACTTACTCTTGAAGTTGTTAAATGGACCTTGGGCCTAACTTAACCCCAAAAGCTAGGTCATGAGGTGAGATTGTCCAAGACCATATAAAGAGTCCAAGTTACCCATCTTAAGCCGCATGTGGGACTCAACACCCCCCCGCACGCCTGGACTGGACAACTGGAGTGTTGACAATATAAGATGGGGGCCAATATCGGGTAAATAATGAGATGGGCCTGGCTTTGATACTATGTGAAATGGATCTTGGGCCTAACTCAACCCGAAAATCTAGCTTATGAGGTGAGGATTGCCCAAGACTATATAAGGAGTCCAAGTTACACATCTTAAGCCGATGTGTGACTCGACCGAAGTAAAAGCGATTGTCGAGCTTCTATGTTGTATGAGCCTAAACCAAATCATTTGAATTTGCCTAAAGTCTAGGAGATCTTAAGCACCAAGTCCAATCATTTGAGACTAGACTTGTGTGGTTAGAAGCCTTTGATTAGCAATTGTGAAGAGAGTAAAATAATGGATGATAGCCCATTTAAAAATCAATTGAAGCTAGAAATTGAGGCCTATGAAAGGGTGGATGCAAAAGTGTCGGAAAAGAAAGATATTCTGAACTGTTATGAAAAAGAATTGTGGTCTGAAAAGATAGTGGGAAATGTTCCAATGCTTGGCTAAGGATAAAATAGTTAGTTGTTCGATGCCTCAAAGTATGAACATGTAAAAAGCATCCTTTGGGGGGTTACGAAAGTTCATAAAAAGATTTGAATACCAAAGGACCCTAATCACCCAATTATTGGGTTTTTCAAGCAGAACGTTGAGCACTGATTGTAAATTATACCCAAATTAAATTGGTTTTCAAATTCCTTATTGGGTCTCAAAATTGCTGGTCAGGTTTTGATGTGTTGACAGTATGTTGACTTTTGCAAGATGTCATTCATTCTGTTGAATTTTAGTATAATGTTACCTTTCGAATTCTCATGGAGCTGCATTTGATTGCTGAAACCTTTTATGACGACTCAAGTTTTCAATTTATCTCCACATAGTACGCATGTGTACTTGAGCAGAGAGTGAGAGGTTTATTATCTTGTGATAGTTTAAAGTCCATCAGAAGGTTCATGTCATATCAATTTGGCACAGAATTGATGTCAAATTGATTTCTTGGAAATATAATCGGACTCTCAATTGCTAAAAGAAACCATTGCGGTCAGTGGGGGTTGAAAATATGAAATTGTGCACAATTATATTGATGTGTTTTTGTGAAGAACGTCAAGATTTCACATGATGATTTCAGTGCGTTTAATTACTTTTGAGATGTATGAAAGAAGATTGAACACAAGAAGAGTGATGAGGATAGAGTGGGAGGCATGGACAGAGAGGGCAGCGGTTTTGAGAGGAATGCAGAAAAATGATGAACTTCAAATATAAAGTGGATAATGTTGGTGCTTAGCGTTTGTACTTCAAATAGTGCTTTTGGATTGCTTTATGCCTCTTCAATTTGTTGCATTTGTGAAATTTCACCAGCTTTAGTTTGCTGTTGATATATTTTGCTCGGTACAGGTTGCTTCTGTCATGACTGTTTGGAATCAATTACAGCCTGCCTATGCTGCTAACATGTGGAATGAAGCCTTAAACAAGCGACTTGGAACTCAGGTCACATCTGTTTTATCAAATTAGTGAACCACCTCTATTTATTGAGACAGAGTGGACAAAATACACTAAGAGAAGCTGTTCACCTAAGATAATACGTGCATCCATTGAGTATCTGGTTTAATAAGTTGAGAAAATTACTAAGAAATGAACAAAGCTCAATGGCATAACTATAGTTTACCCTGGAATTCCACAATGGTCTGGTTAAAATCATGTGCCAAAATTCTCAAGCAAAAAAGCCAAAGTGAGTGTAGGCTTGTGCGGTACATCTGATAAGATTCATAATTAAATGTTGAACGAGGAACTGATTTTGTGTGCGTGCAGGGCCTTGGTCTTCCAGATATTCTTGTCGAAGTTGAAAAGCGTGGATCATCTTTTGCCAAATTGTTGACTATCCCAGAGCAGGATGACTGGGTTTATACTGATGGGAAATCAACATCCTGTGTTGCTTTTATTCTTGAAATGTATAAGGAAGCAGGACTATTTGGTTCACTTGCAGGTTCGATTCAGGTTACAGAATTCACGGTGAGTTCGTTAGATGGATTTTTAAAGTTCCATTTTCAGGGGCAGGGTGATTTTCCTTTCAGTTGTTTGCCTTAGCACTGCGGTGCATTAATTTCTTGAATCTGAAAGAAAGTATATTTTTGTTTTAAATCCTTGAGCATAGCACTAGTGAAGTATCTTATCCTGTCCTACTATTCACATCAGCGTACTTTGGTTAGTCCTTGCCCTTTTAGTTACTTCCCCTGTGTCAACTGGTCTACTTTTGTGCTCGGGTTATACCAAAATATTTACATGGTTTACTTTAAAAATAATAATTTCCCTGTACCTTTACTACTGCAATATTTTACTACCAACTAGCTAGGAAAGGGTCCACATTTATGCTATCAGAACATTGCCAATTTTCTATCTTGAACCTATTTCTACATGTGCGCGTGCACATATACGCGCATGCGTATAAGAACTCTTCATTGACAATTAGTGAAAGAAAGTGCTCCAACCTATTCAATAGAATCTGTGAAGAGGTGAAATAGGAAATTTAGAGTAGGCTGGAGAAGTAGTTTTTATCTATTTTGAAGATGTTTCTTTGGCTGTGTTTTAATCCCTGTCAACCCTTTTGGTGCATCTCACTCAAAGGCATATAGTCTTATATCGAATCCATTGAGGTATAAATAAACTGTTTGGGGTCTGCCAAATCCCCCGCCACCAAAGGCAGATTTAATTAAAAACAGTTGTTGTTACTTGTTCTTAAGTGCAGATAAAGGATGCTTACTCACTCAAGTTTTTTGAAGACGATCCAAATCGGTTGCCAAAATGGTGCAATGCAGATGACACAGTGAAGCTTCCTTTCTGCCAAATTCGAGGGAAGTACCGGATGGAACTGCCTGGATACAATACAATGGGTATATACCCCCATATGAATGAAAAGTGCCCATCTATGCCTCCGAAATATTACAGGCCGCTAAGTTGTTGACAAGGATTTCGATGGGCAACTAACTTGCGGTGGTTTAAGGTATATGTACAAGAGATGTTCTTCCAATGCTTGCCGAATGCTTTACAGGCCAGCAGGTTGGCTTTGACAAGATATCGCTTGTATTTCTGAGTTAGTGTTATACTGAAAGAGCATGGGAAAAGAATACCGACTAACTTGTATGCCAAAGCAGACTTAGAATTAAGTGTAAATATTACTAGTAGTTTAGATGATTTGTTCTGTTTGCAAAACTTCATAGATCCTGTAACATCTTTTACCGTTGGTCGACATATGTACTGCACTAGCTTTGTAGAAGCTTTTTGCTCAAGCAGTAAGTTAAAATTGCCACAAAGACTGTTCTTCCTTTGTTATCCCAGCAAACTTCTCAGTTATATGATACGCAGTCCTATTATCTTCATCTTGATAGGAGCAGGTACTCTGAGAAAACTGCTGTGTTGTTGACTGTCACCATTGCCAGCTACTATTGTTTCTCAGAGGTCAATGATGGTACACATCTGACATCTTGCTGTAGTCGAAGACCAAATGTGGTTGTGGACTTCTCCTTTCTAGTCATGAAAGAAAATAAATAATAGAGAAGCTTTATCGAAAATTATGGTTAGATATTTGGAAAGATCATGTGATTTATGCAGAAGTTGAATGGAAACTGCCCGAATAGATAGGCACCAACCCACCTGAAATAAGGTAAAAGCCTTCTTTCAAACCCTTTGTACGAGACTCCTTTCTATGTACAAATGCTCGTAGGCGAAAGAGAACCAGTCTCATTAACATAATGATTGCCTTGTCGATGCTAATGTAGTTTGCTATAGCAAGAACGTGTGTACTTGGTGTTTAACCTCAACAATATCTTGGATAATCTTTCTTAATAAACCCAAGTCGACACTGATATGTCCTTTATGAAATGGCCAAATACTATCTTAAAAATTGGTTGAAAATCAACTTGCTCATTCGAAATTACTACCACAAGAAAGCCTTATTTGTGGAGTTTTTGTGGTTCCCGTTCTGACTACTTGAGTGAACAGTTGCACCTCGGAGATGTATGGTGGGAGAACCCCATAATCCTCCCGTATGGAAAAGAAGAAAGAAGGCTAACACATTAAAAAGCGGCTCATGGGAACCCCCCCCCCCCCCCCCCCCCCCCCCCCCCCCCCCAAAAAGGGAGGGAGAGTACAGAACAAGAACAAGTAAAATAACTGTCTCGTGCATACATCTACATGGTGAGGAGACTAACACCAGTTGGTATTAAGTAATTCATTGTATATTTAGAGGGGAACACAGTTCTAAAATGTGCTTCTAGGTTCCATGGTAAGTTTCTACCGTTGGAAAGAATGACATAAAATTGAAAGGTCATCTTCCTCTCCGATCCTACACTTTTTTTTTTCTTTTGTCAAATAAAATGTGGGCTGGGAGTGCCTGTCCTCAAACATGAAAAAAGTTACTCCTAGCATTTTAGACAATTTGTTCATCATACCACCTAAAGAAAATCTAATTTTTTGTGTCTAAACAAATTAACAAAATAACTACAACAGGACCTAAACATGCTAGCCAAGCCGCTTTCTCAACTGCCAACACTTCCCAATTTTTGGCCTTTTTTACGCCCCAAATGTGTTATTCCACGGAGATGAGGTACAACTTTAGAAGCAGTTGAACTACATCACATCTGTATGTGCTATAAAGGTCGATCTGGCTAGGGGATCTGTGACATCAGAGATCAGATTCAGGGTCGTCTCCCTTACTGAGAACCTGATTTCTCTTTGTTACCATCAATCGTTCTAACAAACTCTTTGCCAAGGCCAGTGGCTGATCCCCCAGCACGAAGCTCCTGGTTCTCCATCATATTTTCCTGCACGGCCTTCAATCAGGAAATTCTTTCAGGATTTATGTACAATATTCCAGAATTTAAAACAAACAGTGCAAGTTATTCTATTTTACCTGTAAAAGCTCTGTCATCCTGCCAATCCCATAACTCATCAATGGTTTTGGAACAGATGCAGAGGGGGTAGGAAGAGGGGAATTTACCACGTCACTTGGTTCCATCGAGGGAAGCTCATTCATGTCACCAATGTCTCGTTCAGGGACAACACTCAAGTTTCCTGCTGCTGACAACTTATGAGAGGCCTCGTAATCTTTAGTGTTCATATCCGGTGATAAAGGAGAACCTTGAATCCCCTTGGTCACTTCAAAAGGTTTACCTACGTTGTTTGATACAATTGGCTTAACCTCTTTTTGTTGCACCAATGTTGCTCCCTCGCCAAAGGAACCATCTCCATTATGCCCAGTCACCATCGTTTCTTGGACGCTGACTTGAGTTACCTTACTAGTGGTTTGTGATCCATCAGGTGGAAGCGTAGCCAAAGGCGCAACATTCTGCACACCTCTCTCCTTCAGAGATCCCATATAAGCAGCTTGGGATGAAGTAGGGGGAGCTTTCATAGTAGGTGGCAATCCATTGGTCGGATTGACAGGTTGAAGGACAACAGGAACAACTGCGCCGCGGACTCCCACTGAAGGGACAGAAGGAGCTGTTGTTGGAGGTAATACAGCCAGCTGAGCGCTCTTTAAAGACCGATCATGGCCATGTACCTGAACTTGGTTTCGAATGGGTAGATGAACTTCATTCCTCTTAATCATCTGAACATGTGGTGCTACGTCATTTTCTGCTGTGACAGGATCAAAATGTCCTGGCCTAAAGACAACACCCCTGAAATTGGTATTGGAGTCGCCAATCCGAACACTGAGCAAATAACCAGCATCAAATGCAGCTTCAACGACACCTGTAACAGCCCGACCTATCATCCCATCATTTGCAACATTAACTGTATCTACTTGCAGGGGTTGGTTTGTTTTTACTTGTTCAAACCCTGGTGGAAATTGAACAGTTCTTACACGCTTTAGGTTGTGATCCTTGCGCGGGCGACCCCGCCCTCGCTTCACAGGAAGAGTTACTGCGGTGTAGGAGCTGTTCCCTTGAATAGCTTCACTCATTTTCAGAAAATGCCGCTGAGTGTCTGAATTTCTTCCTGCTGGTGTTGTGTAGTACCTGCCTGGAAAAGATCAGCTTCTTATTTTGACGCGGAATAATTATTAAGATAAAAGATGTGACATCCGACTGACTTGGCAAGACTAAAATGACCTAAAGTATCCCTTCTTTTCAATACGGAACCACTCGGGGAAAAAAGGTGAACAATTAATTCGGGGAGGACGCAATACGCAAGGAACTGCATGATTCCAAGCTTGAGCAAAAGCAGGTCAGTAAAGTGTTCCAAAAATGGTAGTTAAACTATGGCTGTAACAGTTAACTGGCACATAGAGGAAATTGGAGTTGAGCTTTTTTTACATGTAAACATGTGTAGAAGAGTCCCCAAAAAAGAGCGATTGGAAAAGAAACATGTTTAGAAGATAAAAAAGAGAGAATAGATAATACTAGCACCAACATCTTGAAATAAGCCTAATATCGCAATTCTCTAAAGCGCATGAATAGAGGATTAAGTGTTACAAGGAGAGACAACAATTTATAGCTTTACGGTCAATATAATCCTAGCTCACCCAGGCTAAGTAGGACTCAGTTGATTTGGGTAAAAGGAATTGCGGGGAGTTGTGCACGAAACAAGACACCTACTATCAGAGTGTCACTAAACATCCAACAGATTTATCAAATCATTCAAATTTGTGAAACAGTTATATCCTTCTTCACAAGAAAAGAATATGCAACACCTCAAAAACCACTCCATTTATTGACAAATACCGCAAATCCCATTCTCATACAGTGCTTACTCACATATGCCAAAATGACACTTTCACCACATAGAGTAGACAAGTCAGTTCTCCCTCACACACTACGTCTTTCTGTCTTCCACTCCCACCACCTCCCTCTTTTCCCTTCCAAAGTTTGTTTTTTATAGTGGGTTATTGCTTGAACAGAAAAGAACCAAGTTGTCTGGCAGAAAATTTTTATCCTATCTCCATCAGTTTTCTAATAGTGCCATAAGGCAGAGTAGTACAAATAACGACTGCAACAAGAGGAAAAGCAATTTAAAAAAAAAACTCTACTGCCAAGGAAGCATATCTGAATCCTTATCCACCTGGAGCAACAAATGAATGCAGAAAGACCCAGCTACTTTATCCAGCCCAGAGCTGAGAACAGTTTGAGATGTGTAATTCAAGACACCCCAAAAAAGATTCAAGACACTTCATAATGCTGCTTAGTGAAACAAACCTTTCCTAATCAGGATTTTAGGTACAAGTGAGACTAACTTGCTAAGGGGGAAAACATAACTATAGTGAGCAATAGACATGAACCAATGTGATAAACGACCAATTAAGAAAAGAATTGGATAAGTCGAGTTGTAAAGAGAAAATCATTTCTGCACAAGCTCAAATGGCTTTTCCTTATACAAGTTGACATGCATGGTTTTGTTGTGTAGCTTGATCCCCAGGAAGCTGTAGCCAGTAGGAACTATTGGGATATTCAAATGGCAACCGATTGTATGGAAGTGTATCACAAGGTGTTCTTTCCTTAATATGTTTAAATCAGATTTACCACTATTCATCAATAGGGATATATAACCTTTGTATACGAATATGGGTATTTGGAACATGATTATTGAAGCAAATTAATACTGGAAAATACTTCTTAATCTAAATCCAATGATGAACCACAAACTACACGATTGACATATCCCAGAAGGCCTAAGCCGTGGAAATAAATTATCAAATAATGCAAAAGGAAAATGGTACACCCGAGGTTCTTGAACCAACAAGCAAGAAAAATAGAAGATGACAGTCAGACCATCTTTCAATGATGGTCCCTGTATTTTTTAGGAAGAATAAAAAAAGAAGTGCCCACTCCAATGCAAAAGGATGAGCCAATATCACACTTTTAGGTTACCAAGTACAATTTCAGATATGCATGCAGTTCTAAAGCATCAAGTAAGAGGTCTAACAAGACCTAAAATAAATATCTCTTCCAAAGCAGAAGAGATGAATAATAAGTTTGTTGATGGAAAGTTTACTATGACATGATTTGCTCGGAAAATACAGACACCACTTTTGCCAATTCTTAACTTTTCTTATGCTTTTCTGATGAATTATAGCAAAATAAACTCAAGGTACACCTACTGATTCACAAGTGGAGCTGAAGACCTAGAATTAAACTATTATAAGCATTTTACAAGTGTAGTGAAAGCAAACTTACTTGAGAGCTTTCACTTACATTATTATATGAACTCATCCGAAAACTCCTCATCTGAATTTTATAAGACAAGACACGGTAAGCCTACGGCAAACCTGGACTTACTAGGGAAGACCAATATAAGCTCTTCTTCACTCATAACATTGGATTTATAAAATGTACAATGTTGAGTCTCCAATAGCTTTATTTTTTTAAATTGTTAGTTATGCATTAGTTCCCAAAAGTTTTTTGCTTTGATTTTTTTTTTTTGAATAGAAGTTATAATCTTTTAAAGAAAGGTCTGTTCTTTCAGAAGCAGCATAACTACTTATGAAATGCTGAAAAAGATCTGTTCTTTTAGCTACGTTGTACAAGAAAATAAGTTGCTAAACACTGGTGTATTCATGCTACAATCATTTCCCTTAGCTTTTATGCTGAATGTCAAAACAAGCAAAATACAATAAAATATAGAAAGTTCAATAATTAACACAATTTAAAAAAATCGAAACTACGCACATACTGACTTAAGCAAACTACTACTAAATAGTAAGAACATGAAGTTAAAATAGACCCAAATTTTTAAAAAAGAAAAAGAAAAGAAAAGAAAAAAACCATACCTCGATTTGTACCACTGCTAGAAGAGGGAGGATTCAACAAATGGAGATAAACAAGAAGTAGTACTTCGTACTGAATTTTCAAACCCTAGACTTTGTTAATTAGCAAAGAGGGAGAGGGGGAATAAGAGAAGATAATTAGGAGAATTAATTTACTGTTCTGCAGAATTAGAGTGCGGGAGAAGAGGGATTGCTTTTATCAGGGCATTAATAAAATATTTTTACCTTTGGAATGTGAGCAAAGAGAGAGGAAAAGAAAAATGAGAAAGAAAAAAAAAAGATGCTCGTATTTGCTACTCCTTTTTCAATTCGTTTCTTCTCCCTTATTTCAATTTAATAGTCTTTAGAGTAAAGTAATTTACCATTGCATGGTTTATAGTCGTATTTTAATAATTACTCCTTCTTTATACCTTATTTTAATAATTACTCTATCTGTTTCAATTTATGTGAACCTATTTTCTTTTTAGTCCGTACCAAAAAGAATGACCCCTTTCCTTATTTGTAAATAATTTACATTTATGCAATGGTTTATAGCCACACAAAATATATGTGCCTCATTGTACACCACAAGTAGAAAAGTATGTTCTCTTTTCTTAAACCCCGTGCCCAATCAAATAGGTTCACATAAATTGAAACGGAAGGAGTATAATTTTTTTCTTAAGAAAATACATAAATTTTATATGAAAATTGTGTTTGAGTTGTCATATGAAAATTATTGCTACATATTTATTTTTTTCTTACACTATTATTTTACTTTGCATTCTCCGCTACTCGTAGTTACGCCAAGGAACTATGACTGTGTTCGAGTATGCTATGAGGTTTGCCGAGTTATCTCGCCATGCACCTGCTTTGGTTTTCACTATCAAAGAGAGTCCGGGGATTTATTGAGGGACTCAGTTATAGTCTGAGATTTGGGATGGCACGGGAGTTGGAAACTGATATTCCATTCCAGCAGGTTGTGGAGATTACTAGGAGGTTGGAGCGTATCCGCGGTCTAGAGAGGGAGGATAGGGAGGCTAAGAATCCTGGTAGACCTGGAGGATCTACTGATCCCTATTTCAGTGACAAGGCACGTCATGGTAGAGGTTTTGTTGGTCAGCCAGTTCAGTCTGGACTTCAGGCTTCACGTGGTGCTCTACTTATCCATGGGTCTTAGAGCACTCATTCTGGACAGCTCCCATAGCTACGTCAGCAGAGAGCTTGCTTTGAGTGTGGGGATGCCATGTACATGGTGAGAGATTATCCTAGACTCCGGCCGGATATGTCTCAGCAGAGTAATCAGGTTATGGGGTCCGCTCTTGTTGCTACTACACCCGCATAGCTACTAGAGATGGGGGACCGGAGGGTAGA
The DNA here is from genome assembly GCA_005239495.1 of Nicotiana undulata. Taxonomy (NCBI): domain Eukaryota; kingdom Viridiplantae; phylum Streptophyta; class Magnoliopsida; order Solanales; family Solanaceae; genus Nicotiana; species Nicotiana undulata. The sequence continues at coordinate 48,228 of ML266514.1, forward strand.
GGTCGTCCTAAGGGGAAGGTTAGACCTGTTGTTATGCTTTCCCTGGTAGGACTGAGGCTGCTCCACCAGATGATGTCATTACATGTATTGTTCCGATTTTCATAAAGATGTATCAATTTTATTTGATCTGGGTGTTATTTATTTGTATGTGTTATCCTATTCTGCTTTATGTTTAGATATGCCTCGTGATTTATGAGTACCTCTGTTTATCTGCCTACACCCGTTGAGTAATCCTATTAGGGTAGACCGTGTCTATTATTCTTGTTTGGTCACTATTGGGGGTCAGAAGACTAGGGTTGGCCTTCTATTACTTAATATGGTGAGTTTTGATGTGATTTGGATGGATTGGCCATGACTTGTGGTTGTGGCGCTTTGTAGGTGTGGGGAGTCCGTTGGGTGTTGTGATTTGTTCCTATGGGATTGAGTTAGTAAAAGGTTTTTGGTTGCTGGGATATTTAGCTTACTTGTGATTTTGAGTTGAGGATGGGATTCTCGTATTTTCAGGTAGATCGGTTTGTTTGGACCGGGCTACGTGTCGTGATGGGGTTGTGGTAGGATAAGATTCCTTATGGTTATTTCATGTGCTTGGCTTCTCCCTTGTGGGATGGACTCGTAGTATGCTACTAATAGGGGGTTTTACCTGTTGGACTTATCGAATAGTTCTCTCGTGTGTCTTTCTTTCCATCTTCAGTTATATTCAAGTTGTGCTTGTTAGGTTCAGATTGCGACATATGTGACTAGGTGGCGTTTGATGTGTTTTTTTGTCAAATAACTTGTATTGGATGAGATGAGATCATTGGACCTAGAATTGGTGCGATCGGACATGGATGAGGTACATTTGGATAAGACTATCGTTGATCAGCTTATAACTTGGCGTTAGTTCTAGCAGGGCGAGAAAACTCCACAACTTGTGTATTGGGTGAGTGGTGTGAGTTTTCACATATTTCTTACATCATTGACAGGTTTGTGAAGGTTTGGAACAATTTTCTAGCTGATATGAGGTTATTTACCGGTACCGGGTTTGGTAATGGCAAGACATTGTGGTCGGATGTGCTGATATGGGCATATGAGTGATGAGTTATGTTGTGTGGTTATATCTTGTGAAGGTATTTATGATTTTTTGCAGCTTTTTGAGGTTGATACATCGTGTATATGAGATAATCGGGTCATTAGGGGATGCTTGGATGCTGGAATTTGGTTCTAAGACTTATTGGTTAAGGTTGAAGGAGTAATCTCTAGTCGAGGTGGTGTTGACGGGCTTATGGTGGGTTGAGGTGACGTGGGATCACCATGTGTATGTGTATGGTAAGTTTACATTGTGATGTGATGGCTTTGGAATGACTGTTGGCACGTTCGAGGACGAATGTTTCTTTAAGAGGGGAGAATGTAACGATCTGACAGGTCGTTTTGTGTATTTGAGCCCCATTTTTACTTTGAAAGTTTTTCGTGCGTGTATTTGTGGTTATGTGACTTGAATGAATATTTGGTTTGGTCCCGTGGAGGTTTTGGATTGATTCGAAACATTTGGCTCCTAGTTTGGAAGCTTAGGCTGAAAATATTGACCGAGGTTTGGCTTTTGTGAAAACGGCCCCGCAATGGTATTTTGATGGTTTCAATAGGTTCATATGATGATTTTGGACTTAGGCGTATACCCGAAATTGGATCAGAAGTTCCTAGGTTGATTTGACTCTTTTTGCCAAAAGTTTGTTATTTGAAGGTTTAGAAATTTCCTAAGTTTCACCACGATTGACATTATGGCTATCGGGTTCGTAGTTTTATTTCGGGACTTGAAATAGGTCTCTTTTTTCATTTTGGACTTGGGTGCAACGTTTGGCGTTATTTTGAATTGGTTTGATATGATTTAGACATTTGGTTGTGTTTTTAGAAGTTTTTGAGTTTCATAGCGATTTCCATGCGTTTTGGTGTTCAATTCTTGGTTTTATATGTTATATTGATGATACGAGTGTGCGGACAAGTTTGTATGATGTTTATGTACTTGTGTGGATGTTTGGTGTGGATCCCTGGGGCTCGAGTGAGTTTCGGGAGCGTTTCAGAGTGTTTGAGTTGAGTTACAGAACGGGTTGCTGGTGCTTCAGGTCTCGCGAACGCGAGATCCTGTTTGCATTTGTGGACCTTCCATTTTGTGTGGTGGGAACCACATTTGTGAGGTTTGGGTATTCTAGCCATGTCCGCATTTGCGAAGCTCGAGTCACATTTGTGACATTAGCTAGGTTGTGGCCAGTTTGCATTTGTGAGCTATTTTGTCGTTTTACGATATGGTCTAGCTTCACATTTGTGAGGCGTAGGTTGAATTTGCAATATTTTTCTAAGGAAGGCAGGGTTTGCTTTTGTAATCCCTGTGTCGAATTTTCGGAGATCACATTTGCGAACTTCTTGTCGTAAATGCGATGTCTGCAACTAGTTTAAAGGATGAGATTTCCAAACTTAGTCTCATTTTATCACATTTTGAGCTCTAAACTTAGTGAGAAGTGATTTTTGGAGGGAATTTTCACATCTAGCTATTAGGTAAGTAATTTTGACTCAATTTTAATATTTTAATTTGATGCCTTATGGATTGTAATATCTAAATCATGGGATTTGAAAGGAATTTTTGGGGAATTTTTACTATGTTTTGGAAAAAAAACTTGAAATTTGAGAGTCGAATTGGATTCGAATTTGAAGACCAAACACATATTTGGACTCGTGGGATTATGGGTAGTCAAGATCTATCCTTTGACTCGAGTTTTGACCAGGCGGACCTAGAGTTGACTTTTATTTATTTTAGGAAAATGTATAAAGATCTTAACTTTATTAATTGAAATTGAATTCTCTTGCATTGTTTGATGTTATTAAGTCATTTTTGCTAGATTTGGGCCGAACAAAGATAAATTTTATAGAAAAAGTATTTTTAGAGTATTGATTGAGGGATTTTGAGGTAAGCATCTTGCCTAACTTTGTATGGGGGAATTATCCATTAGGATTTGGCTAAATTGCTTATTTTTATTACGTGTACACGAGGTAACGAGTGCGTACACGGTCGTATGTGTGATTCATGAATTTGACCCGAGATTTTTCTTATTGCCTTGATTTGCTTGAGAGGTCTTTGCTCTACGTTTATTCACTTTGAATGATTACTTGATTTTACGTTTCATGCTAGAGATCATGTTTTAGGGTTATATTTTTTCTTAATTGGCCAAGTTGGGCGTTTGTGAGATTGTTGCTAATTTAAGTTAGCAAAATTTCTGCTTATATGTTGAACACCCATCCACATTTCCTTTATTGGTTTGTCCTTGTGCACCGCGTTGGCAGATTGTGAGTTTATATCTTAATGACAATTATTGGCATGTTGTATTGTTGTGATTATAGTACATGTGAACTTGTTGGGCAGATTGTTTGGGTGTTTGCACGAGGTTTCTGTCATGCTATTGTCATTGTTGAAATCGAACACGCGGTGAGATAAGGCGATCCATATATTGGGTTTGCGTATGTGGCGAGACAAGGTGGGATGATTATTAAAACACATGTAGCGAGACAAGGCGCACATGCACTTTATTATTGCGCACATGATGAGATAAGGGTGGCTATGTGGGGATGTTATGTGATGGCTTAGGGGCATTTTATTGATGATATTTGTGTGATGGTGAAGAAAAAGAAGTGTTCTCGTTTGTGCTTATGATTTCTTGTGTGTATCATGCATTTTACGTGATTTGTTGTGTTGTCCCAATATGCTAATTTGTGCCTTTATTATTACTTGATGATTTGGTTTCCAAGAATGATTTACCTACATGGAGTTATTATCTCTTATTCTTTTGAGTTGTTGGCAACATAACAGATTAAAATAAACGGAAGTTGTTATCATGCTTTACTTTATTTTATTCTTGATAAATTCTTCTTGAACGTGTTGTTGGTAACTGACACGTATACGATATACATGGTGGTACGAGGTTTTTTTCCATGCGTTATGGTATATGTTGGGGTACGAGATCTTTGTTGTGTGAGTGTAACTTATATTGTGACAAGAGGTTTTTGCTGTGAGAGTGTAACTTGTGTTGTGGCACGAGGTCTTTGTCGTGCGAGGGAGATTGATAATGTGGGCACGAGGTGCTATGGGTGTGTGATTATATTGGATGACTTATTGTCGAAACGGGACCTTTATTTGTTCTAAATAGTTATCACTTATCCTTATGAGATTACAATTATTGCTTTCTGTTATTCTTCACGTTGCCATTTTTTTAATATTTGCACGGGTTATTAGACTAGTGAGTGTCTTGACTTGAACCTTATCACTACTATACCGAGGTTAGTCTTGTTACTTACTGGGTACCGATTGTGGTGTACTCATACTGCGCTTCTGCACATTCTTTGTGTAGATCTAGGTACCGTAGAGTGCACTAGTTGTTAGAGAGCTGATCTCGAGTTGCCGTGGAGAGTTCAAGGTATACCTGTTTTTTCGCTCGCAGGTCTCGGAGTCACCTTCCATTGTTTTCCTTACTACTTTTTATTGTACTTCAAACAATTCTGTATTTTGAGACTCACTATGTATTTCTTGTAGAGATTATGACTCAGTATTACCGGGTTTTAGGATTGTGAATGTTATATTATCATAGTGGCTATGTTTTGGTCCATTTTCTCAATTTTATATAAATATTAAGTTGTTTCATTCTGTTTGGTGATGTTGTATGATAGTCTTACCTAGTCTTAGGGACTAGGTACCATCACGATTCTTAAGGTGAGATTTTGGTTCGTGACTACTTGCTTCTGTTTCATTTTGTTTTGTTATATCGGTTTGCCTTAGAGTATTTACTTGTTTTGGTTCTTTTCTCGTATGTTGTGAGCTACTCCGTAGTTGTTTATAGTATTGCTATATATTTGGGATCGGGTTGCATGCTGCAATGGATATGATACTGTATTTAGGTTTGAGTTGAACGCCACAACGGATATTGATACTATATTTGGGATCGGGTTGCTCGACGCAATAGATATTGATATTATATTTCAGATTGAGTTGCATGCATCAATGAATATTGATATTGTATATGAGATTGGATTGCACGCTGCAATGATATTCGTATGTATAAATGCGTGGATCGGGTTGGACGCCGAACATAGAAGATATATATTATGATTTTTCTTGCTTGTTGGTTCCGTATTCGTGTTGTGATGTGAATTTGAGCTTAGATGATATTCTGAGGCCCTCTGTTATGTAATTTCTATTCTTGTTTTCATGTGTTGTTGTTTCTCTATTCTGCCATTATTTTTTTCTTATACTCGTACATGTTTATAGTGAGTGCCTTTTTATAGCCTCGTCCTTACTTCGTATATGGGGTCGTGATATTTTATAGTTCAATACCACACAAGAGGGGGGGGGGGGGGGGGGGGTTGATTTGTGCGGTGTCCAATTTTTCGTGTGCACATATTATAGAAGGACCTGACTCTTTTATGTGTTCCTTATACTACTGTTGCAGAATAATAAATGCGGAAAGTAAAGAACACAAGGATTTTTACGTGGAAAACACCCGGCTCAAAAGGTGAAAAACTACGACCTACTACCCAGTAGGATTTTCTCCAAACACTTCACTACAACTCCGAGCCAACAACAAAGTTTACAAACTCTTGCGAACCTAAGGATTAACTCTAACCCTTATAGCAACCAGCCACATGCTGTTGCGACTGCTTCAAGTTAACTCTAACTTGAATAATACTACTCGAGTTTACAACATCTTGCAAACCTGGGGATTAACTCTAACCCTTATAGAAACACGCCACGGGCTGTCGCGACTACGTCAAGTTAACTTTAACTTGAATAATACAACTCGGGTACCTAGTACAATTTTCTTCTAAGAAAGCTGAAAGGTACAACTCAAAAATCCTACTACACTTTGAATCAGAAATAAAGAAAGACATATAAAACTCTTTATGGAGTCAGTTCTTCAATCTGGTTCGTGTAGCTTCATGATCACACTCTTAAACCTCTTAGGAATTTCTCACAAAATATCTTGCTATTTTTCTCTCAATTCTTGCTTAACTTCAGTATGTGTGCATCACCTGTAAAAGAGAAGACAACTGATATATGTAGAGTTAGTAAATAAAGATTAACTAAAAGTCTAATACTTTACTCTTCCTTGGTGGAAGAGTTCTAGTTATCTTCAATTTCTAACTCCTTCCTTATATGGGATATAGTTCTCTTCAAGTGAGGAGTCCTTCTCCTTATCGATTATGCAACCCTTTCATTCAAGGATTATCAAAAATAACCACTTATAGTTTTCCCTTTCACGTGCATGCCTTTTGCTTGATTCTGACTGTCACCTGTGTACATTGTCCACGGACCTGGTTCATGCTTGAGTTCTTTTGTCAATCATCAAAATAAACTTCACTTGGGCCAACAAATTTCCCCTTTTTGATGATGACAAACTCTATGTTTTTCATAAGCATAAGCCCTGTTTCAACTCATCTCAACATCAACACAAAGTTAGAATACTTTTCATTTTTAAAGTCACTAATCATCAAGGACCATGTTCATTAGGTCATAAACATCACAGTCCAAAGTAAAAGCACAACATATCTTCCCCCTTTTGGCATTATCGAAAAGTTTCATAATTATGTTAGATAACCATATTTTAATAGAAATTACTCATGGCCACTGGGGATACTTCAAATGCAAACATGGAATCAAGCACCATTTATCAATCTAATGATATTAGCCATCTAACAAGCATCAATAAACAATTAGTGCACAAAATCAATTGATTATCATTGATAGTAGTCATCCACAAAGCATAAAGAGAAATAAAAATACTTGATCAAGAGCAACAAGAACAAAAAGAAATCCCATCTGGGTTACGGTTTATCTAACTAGGCGAGGAAGGTGTTAAGGCTGAGAAAGACCAGGTTCTTGGTTCTTGGCTTGAAGCAGCTTCAACACATCCTGAAGAATGCCATCATTCTTCTCCTTCTCCGTTGCAAGCTCAACTCTAAGAGCATCTCTCTTAGTTTCTACTTTTGCCAACCTCTTCTCCAACCTTTCAATTTTAGCATCCTTAGTTCCACTATCTTGCACCAAGGCTCGCACTTTGCTGTTCATAGGTACCTTTTTGGATGAACCAGGTTCTTTGGGGGTGGTGTGGACTTCATATATAGCTCGCCTTTTTACGCCGCATGTGCAAATATCAATAGTAACACTAGCACGACAGAAACCTTGTGCAAACACCGAAAAAACCTCTCAACAATATCACGTGCCAAAAATACAACATCATAATAGAACTACTTTCACAACATGTGCCCATATACCACAACATTTCATCTAAACAATGTCAATACCACGACCGCACATAGCCCTCAGCTCAAAAAAATTGCGTACAACAGCAACAACAACAACAATAACACGAGAATACGACATGTAAATCAACTCAAGAGCTTTGGATCACAAAGAAGCGATAAAACGAACTCACAAAGAATAAACACAATAGAGAATACTAGTCTCAATAAGAATGGATCAACAAGGGAGAAATAACATGTAACAAGTGATTCCAAATAAGTATGAGGCAACTACGATATAGGATGACTAATCTTCATTTAGGGTTGAGAAATTAGAAGAGTGCAACAAATTCAATTAAGGTTAAGCAATGGAAAAGATAATCATAACTTCAAATAAGGATAGACAATTACAGAAGAGATAATAATGATTTCAAGTATGGATAAGCAATTAGGAAAGGATAGCATGACAATCGAAGAGGAAACAAATTCAGTTAAGGCACACAAGAGTCAAATAGACAATAAAGGTGGAACATGAAACAATTAATTCCAATTAAAACACGTAGAGGTGAAACTAGTAAATGGGGAACTTACATAACAAAACAATTTCATATCTAATGAACATAAGAACCTAAGAGCCCTAAAGGTAAACTTTCCAAAAATAAGCCCGAGCACGTGCTCGTCACCTCGCGTACACGAACTTCACATGACACAATTAGCACCAAGACTCAAATCCAAAGGGGTAGTTTCCCCTACACAAAGTTAGGCAAGATACTTACCTGAAATGAGCAAGACCGATACTCTAAAATGGCATTCTCAAGTGAATTAACCTCCGGACGGCTCAAATCTATCCAAAATAACTTTAATCCATAAATAAAACTCATAGAAAATAATTTCGGATAATAAAGCTTTGATCTTTAAAAAAAACTAAAAAGTCAACCCCGTGTTCGCACCTCGAAACCCAATAAAATTCACAAAACCTGAACACCCATTCCGATACGAGTTCAACCATACCAAAATTATTAAATTCCGACAACGAATTGCCCTCCAAATCCTCATTATTCATTTTTGAATTTTTTTTACAAATTTCCCAATTTCTTCACTTTGATTCTCACCATTGTGATGTTAAAACTCAAATAAAATCGTGAAGTATACATAGCAATTGAACAAGGGCACTTACCCAACGGTTGAAGATGAAATTTCTCTCTCAAAATAGGCCACTCTCGGACCCTAGGGTTCAAAAATATCACAAAATGAAGCAAAAACCGAATTACACAGCTGAAAACAAGCTGCAAATGTTGCATTTGCGATCCAGGGTTCGCAATTGCGAACTCTCGCAAAAACAAAGAAGCCTTCGCAATTGCGAGCATGGACAGTTCTAGAAAAGGTCGCATTTGGGACAAAACATTCGCAATTGCGATAGAAATGTTCACAATTGTGACCACACCAGAAACCAACAGTTTCCCCGACACGGAAATGAGCACAACTCCCTCATACGATGTCCAAATGCGACGATTCTTTTTTCTATGGCTCCATAATTATGATACTGATATAATGGTTCAGTAAAAACTGAATTTGGAGCTTATTTGCTTAATATGGTACCATTTATGCTTGACGAAATGACAGCGAATTATTAAAAAAATAAGCGCAACATGACCTAAACCTATCCGAAACTCACCCAAGCCACTCGAGACCTCGTCCGAACATACCAACAAGTCCGTAACACAACACAGACCTACTCGAGGCCTCAAATCATATCAAATAACATCGAAATTACACATCACACCTCAAATCGAACTTATGAACTTTCAAATCTTCCAACTTCCAAAACTCGTGCCGAAACATATCGAATCAACCCGGAATGACGTCAAATTTTGCATGCAAGACCGAAATAACTTAACGATTCAACTCTCAGAATCACAATCCGAGCCCCATATCAACAAAGTCAACTCCTAGTCAAACCTTTTAACCTTCCAAAACTTTAACTTTCCAATTTTAGCCAAAATGCTTCAAATTATCCTACGGATCTCCAAATCCAAATCCGGACGCACGCCTAAGTACAAAATCACCATACAAAGCTATTGGAATCATCAAAACACTATTTTAGAGTCGTATATACAAAAGTCAAATTCCGATCAACTCTTACCGCTTAAGCTTCTAAAACACGAATCCTACTTCCACATCAATCCTGAATCATCCGAAGTCTGAACTCGGCTGTGCACACACGTTATAACACATAACACAGAGCTGCTCGAGACCTTAATCTATGAGCAGAGCGCTAATATTCAAAACAATCAGTCGGGTCATTACAAATAAAGTCGAGAAAATCCTTTTGCATAATACTTCCATGTTCCCCGATGATGTTGCACCATTGAATGAAGCATGAGCTGCGGAGTTTGACATTGGAGATAGCGCGATGGAAGGAAAGCATCAAGGTATTCTATATATCACAAATTTATTACATTTTATCCAAGTATTTATTTTCAGTTTGAAATTTTACATACTTTCTTTTCTTTTTATGCTTTTTGATGATTATTCAGAAAGACACGATGCAACCGAAAAAGCAATTTGTGAGCTCATTTGGTTATATGAAAAAGGAGAAACACATCTAACATGTGTGATTTTTCTTTGTAGTATTTTTAAAATTTAGTCAATATTATTTGATTTTTTTCGCATGAAGATATAGGCATATCTGAGGATAATGCAAGTGGATCCATTGGTATGCAAATACCATATGTGTCGGAACACTTAGACCATGTATTTATTTACTGCAATTCGATTTCAAGGTGTTCTTTTGCCTAATGTGTGTTTGTATCAGTTGTATTTATGTATATATTTTCCTTATTTTTTGCATATCTCATTTGATGCATCACAACTTCTTCCAAATCCTAAGAGAAAGAAAGTGTCCAGTCCTCCTAATGTTTTGTGTGACACCCGATGATATCCCCAACTTCAATTTATGTTCATTTTTGCTGGATAGCACACAAGGGACTGGTTCAAAAGGTAATTCTACTACTGTTTGTTGGTGAAGAGAGACAAGAAAATCGTGAACAACAGGGAGTTTGTCAAGTATCTGCCCCTACGGCTGTGGACTTTTCCCCGGCTGTTGAACCACATCAGTTAGTTGCGACTGAACAACAGGAAAAGCAAGCAAAAATAAAACTAGATGAAATAGGGAAAAGGATTCGTATTGAGTATTTTGTTGAAATCTCCTTACGTCATTCCAGAACAAAAGGCAAGGGGGCAAGATTGGAAAGTAGGAAAGACTACACGAAGGCGTCCCTTCCATTATGTCAATCAAGACAGGGGATTGATGTTGAGATTCACAGACTGGTTGAAGACGAACGACAAGGAATATAATTCCTAGCCATTCAAATTAACTGGAATCGATATTCCAAAGCCATTCTTTGCCGAGCTTGTGGACCCTACCTATGATCTTGCGGATAAAGTAAGTTATTAAGCTTGTTTTTGAATTGGTTTTGAACCGTATTTCCTAAAACTTCACCCTTATGTTTGTTTTAAAGTTTTTGTAATGTAATTTCGTAAACTTCAAACTTATGCATGCTTAAATTTTTTAGTTCATTTGCTAAAACTTCATACTAAAAGATGCTGAAGTTTTTGTCCTATAGTTTGTAGTTTAGCAATGAGTTTTTTCCTAAAAACTTCAGACTAAAAATGTTGAAGTTGTTTAGCTTATTTGCTAAAACTTCAGACTAAACATACTGAAGCTTTTGTTATGCAGTCTCTAGTTTTGTAATGAGTTTTTTTTCTAAACTTTAAATCAAACATGCTGAAGTTTTTTAGTTTATTTCCTAACACTTCATACTGAACACGCTTAAGTTTTTGTCATGCAGTTTTTTCTCACGACCCGATTTACCCTCCGAAAGGTATCGTGACGGCACCTAGTCTCAACGACTAGGTAAGCCTAAATTTGTAGAAAAATCTTAATTAAAAGCGATAGAAGTAAGGACAGGAAAGAAATATCCAAGTAACCATAACATCGCCGCTCGACATGTACACATATAAATCCCAAAACTCGGAATGTCACATTATAGTCACAAGCTTCTATACTGCAGTAGCTCTATACAACGGGAAAGAAAAATACATAGAAAATCTCTATATAGACCAGAATGGAAGGTGTTAAAGGATTCTGCGGATGCAGAAGAAATACCTTACGGTCTCCTCAATGACAGCTGCAACGACTGCTAGCCGCGTGACTGAGAACTCAAACCTGGATCTGCACACGAAAAACATGTGCAGAAAAGGGCATGAGTACACCACATTTGATACCCAGTAAGTGCCAAGCCTAACCCCAGTCAAGTAGTGACGAGGTCAGGTTAGGGCTCTACTGGATTTCTAAATAATAAGGTTTAAAAAGCAGCATAGAGAGATAAATAATTTCTACCGTAAGAACTTAAAAGAAATAACTTAAAACACAATAGTAAAGAGAGATCTCGGCTCAACACAACGTATCACAATGTGGAAACTCCCGGGATACCGTCCCGTAGTTCCAATGTATATGCAGTACATGAGGGATCTCCCAGAATACGTCCATAGTCCCCAATTTAAATATGTAGTACATGGGGGATCTCCTCGAATACGTCTTTAGTCCCCAATTTAAATATGCAGTACATGGTGGATCTCTTAGAATACATCCGTAGTCCCCAATTTAAATATGCAGTACATGGGGGATCTCCCAGAATATGTCCGTAGTCCCCAATTTAAATATGTAGTCCCCATGATATGAAACAGGTAGGCATGCTTATTCCTAATTTACTACACAATTAACAACTTAAGCAAAAATAACAGGAGGAATGATTTATGGCATGTGAAGGACAAAAATGGAATTTAGCAACAAATGGTCCGTGTACGTACTCGTCACCTCACGTACACGACACCCACACAACACATAATATCAACACAACCTAAGGGGAAGTCCCCAACATAGAGTTAGGCAAGACACTTACCTCGACTGCTCAACTCAACCCGATATCACGTTCTTGCCATGAGTACCCGACTCCGAGTTGCCCAAATCTATTCAATTCAATTGCATAATGTAAATATCACTTTAAGAAATCAATCTAACTAATTAGTTCGAAGCTAATACGCAAATTTAGGAAAATTGCCCAAAAGATCCCCCGGGCCCACATCTCGGAATCAAGTGAAAGTTACCAATTTAGAAGACCCATTCACTCACGAACACACTCGAACAAGAATCACCAAAATCCGACGCCAAAATCCCACTAAATACCCGGATTTTTACTTGGGCAACTTTTCTCCCATTTTTCTAATTTACCCCCAAATTCCTTGATTAGATTGAAGAAATTGTTATAAATTAATGATATATAAGTGAAATAGGATTAGGAATCGTTACCTATGAATCTCCTCATCAAAACACACTCAAAATCGCCTATTCTCGAGCTCCAAATCGTTTTTAGAAGTTATGAAATTCAAATCCTCGAAATTGGTATAATCTGCCCAATGATTCCGCTTCTGCGGTCAAGAGGGCCGCACCTGCGGAAAAGGCATCGCAGGTGCGGAAAATGTTTAATTGGGTTGGGGCTGCATCTGCGGTAGCTAGGCCGCATTTGAGGCTCCGCATCTGCGGTCCCGCAACCGCATCTGCGAGCCTGACTGGTCTAGGACAAAACCGCATCTGCGAGACCCTTACCGCACCTGTCACGACCCAAAATCGGTCCAGGTCGTGATGGCGCCTAACGGCGAGGTTAGGCAAGCCAACGAACAACAATAGCAATGAAAATGCGGAATACAATAACAACATGGGGTAAGGCCATAGAAACAAGCTGAACCACAGCTAGGCCCAGTACATATACAACCCCAATAACTACAACAAGTGTGTGCCAGGACTAGCGTCACAGTGTCAACGGGCGGCTACATAGATACAACAGCAGAAATACATATACTAAATATACAAGCCGCAGTCTGGAACAAAAGACTGAGCAAAAAATGAAACTGGGAAGCTCCAGAGGTGCTGTCAGGAAAACGCCAAGAAGACAGCTCACCGTGTGGAGCGACGCCGCGATCAGTACCTATCAGTTGAC